>BJCM01061802.1:0-40558 GCA_018326385.1 Flaveria bidentis
AATTTTTATAATTACTTTTATATTTTTTTATAGTGAAACTTTCTATATTTAACATAATATATATTATTTTATTAATTTTATCATAATAATATATATACTAAATATGATTTATGTACATATAGATTTTATATGTAAATAAAAAATTGTATAAAACAAAAAACTCGTTTAGGCTCGCGAGCCGGCTCAAGCTTGATATCCAAAGCTTGGACTTGAGCTCGTTTAGTAAATGAGCCATTATGTGAGCTCGAGCTCGGGCTCGAGCTCGTTTAAGCTCGGCTCGATTCGAGTTTTTTTCGAGCCGATCCCGAGTAGCTTGCGAGCCGGCTTAGCTTGTTTACAACCCTATTATTAACTACCAAATTCCTCTCACGTCTAGAACTTTTTAAAGCAAACCTTGTAGTACTATGAATATAATGCTCTTGCATACCTACGTAGGGTCTACGAGAGTGTCAAACCAACTTAGGCATGATTTACAAAATTCTCTCTTATATCGTGCAAAATCACAGGTCCAATATACATTTTTTATAAGATCTTATTGTTTCACAAAAAAAGGACTACAATCATTTGAGAATTCACAGACATCTACATTTTTTCTATGTTTTCAAACAAACAATAATCGAAACATAACGTTTAAATATCTCTTTTGAAATTCAAAAAGAAAACAAAAACAAATTTATAATCTACACATATATAAACTATGCTATTTACATATATGTAGGTAAACAATAAAATTTTAGAAACATATAAATACATTACTTTGATGGTTTCTTTATGTCATTTTTATAGTTTTTAATGTAAATAAACATACATAAACATGTGTAGAAACACCAATGACTTTTAACTTAAGTGGTTAAGATGTGCTATTTTAATATTTCATAAAAAATAGATGGAAGCCTTAGGCTATTAGGTTTAAATCTCACATGTGACAAAAATAAAAAAAAGGTTCCAGACTTTAAGGTGAGAGGGGGTTTTCTCGCCTAGTGTGAGTTTTCTCCTGAAGATGGTCTCAAGTTTCATATTTAAGTAATGAAAATGATTAGATGGACCAGTATGTTAGTGATTTATTTAACCGTTAAAAACACGTGTAAAAATATAAAATTTATAAAACATGACCTTTATTATTAGTTATAGTATTTTTTTTAATATTTATTACTTCTCAAATGATTATAAGTTTATAACCCAAAAAATGTATAAAAAAATTATGAAAAGAAAAAGTTAGGCGTATTTAACTTGTAATTTACTCCTTATAACTTACATTCCACCAAAAACAAAACACGATAGAGAGAGAAAAAGAAAAGATGTATGTATATCTGCGTATAATATGATTAACAATGAAGAAAACCCCATTAAAGCTCTACGCATTCATTCTAACCATAATCAATCGCACATGCTCCATATCGTCTCAATCCTCAACAAAATCATCACAAATTCTCCGTTCTAGGGTTTCATCTTCTAGATCTGCATTCAACATTTCATCATTTCTGTTTATAACCTATTCCGCTTCCAACGGTACGCCTCTCGATTTCATACTGTTTATAAATCTGTTGTTACATGATTGCCTATGGTTACGGTTCGTTTCTCTCTGCATTGTGTAGTTTTGATGTTGTTGTTGTTGTTACATGATTGCCTATGGTTGTGGTTGTTAGGGATTGTGAAAAACGTGATTGATCTGCGGTTTTGAGAACCGATTGGATGTTCGAGATTAGGTTGATGTGATTCGTGATTGTGTTTGGAAACGTTCTGAGTGTTGCGTCGAATTGACGTTTTCGGTTGTTTTTAGGTATGTGTTTCTTTTGTGGTGATGACATTTGTCTGTGTGTAAGTTTGTTTTGTTTGGGGATTTTGGAATTTAGAATAGGATATGTGTTAATTAATGCGAAGATGAATGAAATGTAAGTACGTATTATGATTTATTGATTCATTGGATTGACGAATGGAAGCCTGTTTTTGATAAGGAATTAGAGAATTAGGTGATATGGGATAATATCTTTTTATCTGTGATGTTTCTAACTTCTTTTTTGTTTATTTTTTTTCTTTTTTGTTGAAAGTGTATTTGGAGAATACATCTTGAAGAAAAGTTGGCTCCCCAACGTCGATCACAGCGCCACATGGGCGGCCAGATGCAACAGAGAAATTCTGCTGCCACTTCTCTGTATGATCAACCTGCGGATGGTGGGTCTAATCACAATGCAGGTCCTGCTAGTGATGCTGGAGATGCTGTGATGGCAAGATGGCTCCAGTCTGCAGGTCTACAGCATCTGGCCTCACCCGTGGCGTCTAATGGTATGGATCAACGCCATCTACCAAATCTTCTCATGCAGGTATATCTGAATTTCTTTTGTATTTTCAACTGAAAACAATCTCCATCTAAAAAAAATCTTTGTGGTATATATAATTTATTTTTAAAATCTGTTTAATGTGGTAATGTTTTATGTTTAATGTGACACCTTTTACTTCTGGTTGCAGGGCTACGGAGCACAATCTGCTGAAGAGAAGCAAAGGCTTTTCAAACTAATGAGAAACCTTAATTTTAGTGGTGAATCTGGTTCTGAGCCCTACTCTCCAACAACAGCCAAAGGTTCAGGAGGAATTGGTGCATCAGATGGATTTTATTCATCTGAGTTCAGGGGTGATTTTGGAGCAGGGCTTTTGGATTTACACTCTATGGATGACTCTGAGCTTCTTACAGAGGTATCAATTTCATTGATCAGACTATCGTTTAGTCCTTACACAAGTTGCCTGTTGTATATACCTCTCGTGTAAAACTATAAATGGGCACAATAGAGGACTGGTGATTTATTCTTTTTAATGTATATGTTTTGCAATTTTCAGTTCTCATGAATAACCTGGAGCATATTTTCATTTTGTAGTTGTCCATAAATTAATATGGTATAAAGTCGCTGTGCATACATGCCTCTTAGATTAGTTCCTTTTGCCTTTGGTGACTCGTGTATTAACTATTAAAGTTGTATTTTGATTTTCTCTTCTGCCAGAATGTTTTTTCAGAACCATTTGAGCAATCACCTTTCATTCCTGCCATTACTAAAGCGGTCGACAATGACTATGATGTCCTGCCAAGCCGGCAGCAAAGAGGACAGGAAGATATAGATGCTCCTCATGGATTCCCTACACTTGAAAAAGAAAGCAATTCAAGGGAAAATAATGTGGCTAAGATTAAAGTTGTAGTATGTAGCTCCTCTCTCTTTTGGTCATTAGTTTCAGTTAACACATCTGTGATAATTAATACATGGTTAATATAGATGCCTCATATATCATGTAATACCGCTGACTAGGGGTATCATGGTGTACCCAACATTTTGTTTATGTTTATAATGTTATTTGAATGATTGCAATTTTCTATTCTAGGAATCTAGGATATATCAATTTAAAGGAGAAACCAAAATCATCTATTTGATTAAAATGATCTGTGGTGGTTTAAATATAACACATGTGCAATAGTTAATATAGATGCCTCATATATCATGCAATACCTCTGACCAGGTGTGTTATGGTGTGCCCAACATTTTGCTTATGTTTATCATTTGGAGTAACAAAAGTTGGAAGTGACCAACTGTTATATGAATAAGCCACTCATGTTATTTGAATGATTGCAATCTATTCTGAGATGGATCAATTTAAAGGAGAAACCAAAATCATCTATTTGGTTAAAATGATTTGTTGGAGTTGAATTTGTTTATCTAGTAGATGTTCATGTTAGGTGCGCAAAAGACCATTAAATAAGAAGGAACTTGCTCGCAAGGAGGATGATGTTGTGAGTGTATGTGCAAATAGTCTAACGGTCCATGAACCCAAGCTAAAGGTTTGGACATATATTGAGTTGAATTCTAATAATATTCATATTTAAAAAGAAAAAAAATTGATTTTTGGTTTTTTTAAAGGTAGACCTGACTGCCTATGTGGAGAAACATGAATTCTGTTTTGATGCTGTTCTTGACCAGCAAGTTACCAATGATGAGGTAATATATCTACAATTGACCTTGAAAATGTATCATCCTTTCTTCCAAGTAATCACAACCCTTATGTGATGCAACTTAATGTATTGAAATGTTCACATGTATTTTTGCTACTAACAGTTTGATTTAATTGAATCACATGAAACAGGTATATCGTGAGACTGTACAGCCAATCATTCCCATAATATTTCAAAAGACCAAAGCAACTTGTTTTGCTTATGGCCAGACAGGTATCTAGAGGCTCTAGTACATTATTTTAATATTATTGATTTCTGTATGTTTTTCTGGTATTAAAAGAAGCTGATATTAAGAGAATAATCCTTTTTTAATTGCAGGAAGTGGTAAGACATATACAATGCAACCATTACCTCTTAGAGCCGCAGAAGATCTTGTTAGATTATTACATCAACCAAAGTACCGTGATCAAAAGTTCAAACTATGGCTTAGTTACTTTGAGATCTATGGTGGAAAACTGTATGATCTTCTGAGTGATAGAAAGTCAGTACCTGGGAACTGTTTACACACATTTCTTTTATCAGGGGTTTTGAGCTATTGCTTAGTTGATAATTGGTTGATTGATTTGGCTTAACTTCTTCCTTTTTATGTAGGAAACTTTGCATGAGAGAAGATGGAAGACAACAAGTTTGCATTGTTGGGTTGCAAGAATTTGAAGTTTTAGATGTACAGATTGTTAAAGAGTACATTGAAAGAGGGAGCAGTGCTAGAAGTACTGGCTCTACTGGGGCTAATGAGGAATCTTCAAGATCACATGCAATATTACAATTAGTTGTGAAAAAACACAAAGAGGTAAAGGATACCAGAAGGAATAATGATGTCAATGAATCCAAGGTTGGGAAAGTTATTGGGAAAATCTCGTTCATTGATCTTGCTGGCAGTGAAAGAGGTGCTGATACGACTGATAATGACCGACAAACACGGTAATGTGCTCATAAGAGTTTTCTCTGTTTTTGACCCAATAGTTTGAAAAGTAACAGTCTTTTCTGTTTTGCTAGATCAAATATGATAGTATGCATGATGTTTGGTTCTAGCTGTAGATTTTATATTTCATTTATTACCATGTTCAGTATGTATTATATGTGATTATTACAGGATTGAAGGTGCTGAAATTAATAAGAGTCTTTTGGCTCTTAAAGAGTGCATTCGTGCACTTGATAATGACCAGCTTCATATCCCGTTTCGTGGAAGTAAACTAACTGAAGTTCTTCGTGATTCGTTTGTTGGGAACTCAAGGACTGTCATGATATCTTGCATTTCACCAAATGCCAACTCTTGTGAGCACACTCTCAATACCTTAAGATATGCTGATAGGTATTTTTTTCTCTTTCATTCTGTTTTCATGTTTTCTTATTAGTGCATATTTTTATGTGGGTATCATATAATATATTGAAATAAACAGAGTTAAAAGTCTTTCAAAAAGTGGAAATTCTAAAAAAGATCAAGTTGGAAGTTCACAAACAACTAATAAAGAATCTTCATCAGCAAATATGCTAGTTTCTTCTGATGTAGATGACATTTATGAGCGGATTCAAGAGACAAAGATTGTGGATACGGGTAGAAGGGGCCCGCAAAGATCTTACAGCATGACATCAGATTTTGAGAAACAACCTCCTCCAAGTTCGTCAAATTATTCTTTCAATAACAAGGATGACAGTGGCCTAGATAAGGAGAAAGTTGATGTAAAGAATACTTATAGTGGCTCGAATAATCAGAAAATATACTTGATGCCAAATTCTGTTGATACAGAAGAAATCGTGCAGAAGGTATCTCCGCCACGAAGAAAGGGTTACAGAGAAGAAAAATCTGAAAAGGAGATTAATTGGAAAAAGAAGGATAACACTATTGAAAAATCTGAGAAATTTGGGTGGTTAAAAAGAGATGGTAATAATACTGATGATCCAACTGTTGGTAATAAGCAACGAGGATCAAGTGTCCCTAATGCCAGTTATATGGCATCAAAAGAGTCAGACCCTGAGCAGCTTCATGATGATAATGTCAATGAAATACTTGAGGTAGGTAGTCAATCTATGATAATTTTGACCAAGTTTGACTATGACTGTATGCTTTTTAGTTACCACTTTAAAGAGCATTATGGTTTTGTACTTCTGTAGGAAGAAGAAGCTCTAATTGCAGCCCACAGGAAGGAGATTGAAGATACAATGGAGATAGTGCGTGAAGTAAGTGATAGTTTTCATTTAACTTTCAAATTTTACATTCAGATTCATCTTTCTGCTACCTTGACTGTGTAAAAGGTTGTAATTAATAGTATGTCTTTTTGTAAACTAGGAAATGAAACTGCTGGCAGAGGTTGACAAACCAGGCAGCCTTATTGACAATTATGTGACCCAGTTGAGTTTTGTGTTGTCACGCAAAGCAGCAAGTCTAGTGAGTCTTCAAGCACGCCTTGCTAGATTCCAGCACCGACTCAAAGCGCAGGAGATACTCAGCCGTAAAATAGCACCCCGTTGATGCAAATATGCAGGTGGGGTCAAAACTCATAATTCTACATTATGGGTCGAAATGTGGTCAGGTTAGGTTGACTCAACACTTTTTGGTCTAAAGTTTCTAAAAATAATTAATATTATGTGTAAAATGATTTAGAAGGATTTAGCATGAAAAATACATATTATGCGACTTTCAACCAGTTTGACGATAAAAGACTGCCAATGAAAATACGCTTTATCTTTGTATTTGTGTTGTTGTGGTTGCAGAAACGATTGCATAGCGGATGATGATGTGGGTGCGGATATTTGACGGGGTTAGAGTTTGAGAGATATGTATTGATTGAATGATGTGGGGGATTTGGATTGCAAAAGACTTGTAGAAGACAAGAGAGAAGTTAAAAGGAGGTAAAAACACTAAAACTAGTGTTGGTGGTGTTTTTATATGTAATATTGAATTACAGCTTCGAACATAAAACTGAAATTAATGGCTCTCTACAAGACTTTTGTTATTAATTTGTTATATGTATAAATGGCAAATGCATGATAATTGGAGTATGTTTCAGTGAATTTTTGTTATTATTTTGTTATATATGTGAAACATATAGGTAGAGGGTCCCACTTTGTTCCTTTTAAACCCACCCACATTGATGGGTTTTGTAAGAAATGAAATTTATAGCGACTTAGATTTAAAGTCAGTAGTGTCGTGTATCACTTTTTCACATACAAGTCATGTGTCTCGTATCACCTTTTCACTTCGAGTATTATTATCATTTGTCCCTTTTGATGGTAGTTGGCTGAAATTGATACAATATAATAATATCTACACAAGTTTTATTTCAGTGACAGCCATAAAAAATTTTTTAGGACGCAATTTTGACGATGAATATCAGACCATCACTAAAACATCCTCATTTAGAATCACGAGACAAATCACTCTTCACGGTTGGTTCATAAGAACAGAGCACAGCTAGTGTAACGCAACAAGCGCAAATATCTATGACACATGATAAGAAAAGTTAAGAGCATACACCTAGTTCAGTGCTATTGAAGGGTTGTGCTCTAACCATTAATTGACAATTGTATGACATCATTACCATATGGCATACGAAGATAGGAAAATTGGTGAGATTGTACATCACACATTCCGGTCATATTGAACTTTGTCACAATGAAGATCAACATGCCTTTCCAACCAATATACATTCAAACGCTTTATACTTATTAACATTATGTGTTTTGCTGGTGTCCACACATTCTCTTCATATGGTAAGTTAGGGGCTGTTTGTTTTTGGGCTAACCAGGCTGACTGACTGACTCGGTCAGCGGGTCAGCCTGTTTGATTTCGGCTTCGAGTCCGGCTGACCGGGTCTCTAGTGCTGACCCAGACCTTGAAAAAAAATGTGCTGACTGGCTGACCCGCAGGCCACGGCCCACTTGCGACCCACAGGCCGCTGCCCCCTTGCGGTGGTGGTTCCGACCGGTGGTGTGACTCCGGTGGGTTTTGTTACTTAAATATTGAATCGTTTTTGTTCTAGTCAGATACTGAATCAAACAACCAAGTTTCAGTCAGATGCATACCCAGTCAGAACTTCTAACTGGGTCAGATCCTGACTCAATCAGATCTTACCCAGTCAGTTTAATCAAACAACCCATTAATAACATTTACGCATCCTAACCTTAATAATATAGCAAAGGTTATTAACAATATAATGCAACTTTAGTAGCCAGTTATGTTTGTAACACATGTTCTCACAATATAGAGACGCATCAAGCCGAAACTGATCACTTTAGTAATTTTAATACATTGTCAAAATATATTGATAAACACCTAGTAAAGTGATTAGGTTGAACAAAAAAATATGAACTAATAGTATCAAAGTGTATAAGAAGATATCTCTACCCATATGGTTAAATGCTCAAATCCATTAATAAACATGTGTATTATTTAATAGTTTGATTAATTTTTTTTGAACGGCAAGGGTATGATCACATAATGTAGGTTAACCTTTCAAAAAATGTTTACGTTGGGTCTTTCCTTATCAATACCACTTTCTTTTTATAAAATAAAATACATTCAAGCTCTATAATATTACCAAACTTATATTATCTCATTAAAATTGGTCACCAAGTAATTACGGTTTTAACATGACACAATCGTTCTTAACTTGTGTATAGCCATAAGTGCGTTCAACTTATTTATAGTACCTACCTTAGAATATTAATATTAATCGAAATGGTTAAATATGTAGGTGTACTATGTATGTGGACTTATGATAAAAAAATGTTATGGAATCCTAGGCTGTTCTTGAAAGCCCTAAAGAACCATCATATTCACAACCTATACAAATTCTAAGAAACCGCAATTTTCTCTTTTCTTTTATTTAATTGTGGTGATAGAAAAATATAAGTACAATGTTTTCAGAACCGGATCGGACGGCAAGCCGGTCATCTTACTGATCGACTGGTCGAACCGGATTTAAGAACTGGATGGTGTCATGATTATATATGTGTATATTAGATAATAGTTATAAATATAATTCAATATTAATATTTTACATGTGTAGTTTATAGTTATAAATAAAAACTCAACAATAATCTTATGTCAAACAATCTAGTTCATAGTTTGAACCACCCGTTAAACTCATTAAAATCCAAAAAACTAAAATAAAATAATTTTTTTTTCAAAATACACTCCGACCCGGTTCCTAGTCGGACCACCGAACCGGTTCGAACAGACCTGTTCCTTGAAAACAGAACGATTTAGGATGGCAATCTGATTCTGAAAACGGTGAATATGACTTATAGTACACAATAAGCATTGTTATCTTAATTATTAATAATATAGCTTTAGTTATAAAAAAATATTTTACTAAATATATAAGTATTTAAGGATATCAAGAGGTCCAATTCCAATAACAATCATATTGATAATACGTATATCACCATAACAAAAGTCCAACTCTGTATTATATCTTTAATTTTGTAAAATCAAAATTTGTAATATGAATAATACTTACTATAGTACTCATTTAAAAAAAACAAAAAAACAAAACAAGCCCTTAGTAAAGAACTAGATTGGCTTCCTCTTCTCAGCTCACCAATAACTAAAAACAGCAACTTCTGACATGGTTGCAAATCACTATTAATTTGGTATGATGAACATGAACCAAGATGTCAGTTTCAGAAATATTTATAGATACTAACCAGATAGTTGCTGGTTAGAGACCATGCTTGAAGATTATCAGTTGGCTCTCAATTTTAATATCTCCTTGGCAGTCCTCAATCTAAAATATGGCATATCCTCCTACAAGAAAATATTAACAAATATAAGATATTGGTTACAAATTTTAAGTCTATAATCCAAAGGTGACAATTTTGACCCGTTTACTTATGGACAGGTCTGACTTTAACTGTGTGCTTATCCCTACTGGGTTAAATCAAAATATTGAGCAGCAATAGAAAGTGGAACAAATATATCGAAAGTTGCCCAAATATATCAACACATACAACCTCTCAAATTCAAATCACACAAACTTTTTAAAATATATATAATTATTATTTTAAGGAAAATACCTTTTTAATCATATTTAACTTGCTATATACAGACAAATAATACAGTAATGACCTACCTGGTTGAAGCATAGTTCTATGTCCCTGCTATAGAAGTCGGCATATTTGATCATGAACATACCACAGTCGTACCTGCCCGGAAACATAAATCATGATCACTAGAGCAATAATAAAAAAAAAATCTATTATACAAATGGTCAAAGCCCTCAAAAGAATCAAATATCCTTTTTTAGTAAAGCACTATAACACGGTAAAATTGTCTCGAATAAAGTTCGTGGCATACACACCCATTCTCTTGATTCGGAGGGTCGGAGACAAATTCTTGCTCCCATGAAGTTACATCAATGTTTTTACCAGTCTTATCTTTAACTTCATCTGTGATGTACTTGGCCTGGACACATAATAGCACATAATCATATTAATTCATATCTCTAACCAGTGAAAGAGTAAATTAGATAAATAACATTAATGAATTGATCAAATAGGATGAAAATCTCACCAAGGTGTACTTTTATTGTATAAAACCTCGTAAATCTTTTTCTTCAAAAATAGACAATTACTGAAACAATAACGAGACACTAACTATACAAAAAATAATATGTTTGGAGAATAAGTGTTTCATGCCCAATCCCAACCCACTGATTATGCTAACTCTAGAAAGAGGGCCAACTCAAACTCAACAATGATAGAGGAAATAGAACTTGATATTACTTGCAGTGAAAAAGAACATACAAGATGTAGATAAAACATGTAAGCTTCACATACCAACATTCTCAATACTTTCTTGTCAGCTCCTCCAAGTGAGTCAAGATACTGGAATTTTTCTTCTTTTTTGTTGATAACGGCTAAACACCAATGTATTTCTTTGTGGATAGGAACAAATATCTGATTAAAGCTAATATTAGCACACCCAAAAAGAAAACAACAAATCAATAAAATTAGCAAAATATTTGAAAATATTACCTTGTCACACTCATGAAGACCGTATCCCAACTTCTTTTGGGTGGTCCATCTTCTTACGGACTTATAATCATAGCCAGTCTTTCCACTTATCAACTGCCAAAAAAGATATATAATTGCAAACGTTAGCTTAAAGATATACATACTGCCATATTAACCATATCAAGAAATAAGAACGAATAGAATAGGTACTTGATCAGCAAACCTTCTTGTAGAAAAATGTGTTGAAAAAATGACATTTCAAATACTTATTGGGCTCCCTATTTTCCCTCTCTTTCAGCAACTCAAGATAGACATTAATGACCTGAAATAAAGTAATCAGCAGTGTAAGCTAGCATACATAATATGTTAATGAATTCAAACATAGCATTTGAAATAAATAATCACCTCGTCGTTTAGCCATGCTCCAGGTCTCAAACATTGCAGAACTTCCCCTGTGATTGTAATATTTGAGTTCTCATGGGTGACCAAAACCTTATTCCTACATATTTGGAAAGAAGCCTAATAAAAAAATCAGATAGAAAATGCAACCACAATTTGTATATGATTTAGTACAGATACGAACGTGCACTAAATTTACCGATTAGAATAAGACAATGCATTAGCAACCATTTCCTCTTCTTTCTCAGTAAGAGGCCTAAAAGGGTCATTTGCTACATCCTGAAAGAACAATCAATTTGGTATCAGAAACCATACCACTGAATGTATGAATTTACCTCCAATGGACAAGGGGTACAAACTCTATACCTCTTTTTTCTTAGCAGGACGTGATGGTTGATGTAAAGCTAACTTTGTTTCTAGTAACTTGATATCAAACTTTAATCTCCTCAAACTAGGATCACGTTTTTCAGTGGATTCATGCAACAACTTCTTATGTAAAGGCATGCCCACATCTACATCCATAGCATGAGAACCCTGATTCAGGGACAACGATTCCAACATCTTTCCATTTTTCGATTCTGATACCACTTCAGAAGAACTAGACGCCCCCTTTCGATCCAATTCCCTATATTTTGCTACTATCTGTTGTGTCTCTGTAATGTGCTCTATCTCATCATCCATCACTTCAACCACATCAATACTTGAACTCCCAGAATCAGACTTATCATATTTAACAGTCTCCTCCTTATCAACATCAATTACTTCAACCACATCACTATCCTCTTCAACCATAACATGTTTACACCCACCAATTACATATCCCTTTGCGCGATCATACATAGAAGACAGAACATTCCCCATATCACCAGAAGAAACAGATTTTTGCGTAATGATTTCACTCGAAACAGCAATAATTCTTTTCACTTTAGCTGTGAATCCACTAACATATCTACAAGGAGCATGAATTTCCCTATTAATCGGTGTTAAATTTCGAGGATAAAGACGGAGCCTCGAAACAAAACTTCTTGGAGTTTTCTTTGGACCTATATAATGCGAAGATTTGTGCTTCTTAGCAATGTGAAGATCATATCTAGATCCTGAACATTCAAATGCTGCATCACGCTTGTTGTGATTACTGGTTAAAGCACCCATATCCACAGTGAAATCTATGAACATATTTCGTGTTAGCATACAAACAAGATCAAATTGAACATCTTAAACCCTAGCATAAGACACGATTCTGAACTTGAAATAAAGTTATTAATTGCAGTTAGGGTTTACGATATTCGACCAAATTCTTGATCAAACATGTAACCTGAAGAACAGGTTGCCGGTTACATTCAGTCCAATTGTCACTGTGTGTATATTACTCACAGTGTCTGCCACGTCAGTGAACATACAGTTGACGGCTTAAAGTGGATTAAGCAAACAAATTGTGTTTTTGCAGACGATTCAGCAGATGAAATCAGGAGACATAAGGATTAATTCTACTACAGAGATTGCAAATTACCTCAATTGAAGATGAATCTGCAGATAATGAACGGCTTAAAGTGGATCATAATCGGAAGAAGACAAATTGCATAAAAACGATCTGCTGTTAATCTGTTATCAGCCTTTGCAAAATCGAATCGCAATGAACAATTCCTAAAGCAAAATCGGACTGTAGAAACCCTAAAAATCACATTGAAAGTGTATGTTTAAAAATTTCGGTTAACATAGAAGCTGTTTTAAAACAAAAAATAATAATTACCAACAAAGATATCAAAATTAACCTTATAGGATGTAACTAGTTAGATAAAAATAAATAAATAAATAGAAAGAAACCTAAAACTAAGGTATTTGGGGAAAATTTTGTATTTGTGTATTTAAAGCAACGATCGGTGGATGTTATAGTATATTATGAACCTTTTAGGACGAGTAGGCGTTAGATCGTTGACGTGCGTGAATTTATAAGCATTGATGTTATTTATGTGTAGTTAGTTTGCGCAAAGTATATTGATGTGCATAAATATACTCATAAGGTTTCTTAACAAAATAATGTGCATTTATACACGTTAAAATATGATGATGTGTTAAATGTACAAAAGTATGGTGTGGTCATTTATTACATGTCAATGCCTATAAATCTATGCATTTTTTTAAATATGTTTCGTCTCTAAGGAATTTTAGGATCTATGGATATAATTCATGGGATTCAGATTGCATATTTCGAGTCGAGAGTTTAGATACGTGACAACTATGTCTTTATTTAGTAAAGTTACCATCACCTTCGTCTTCTTTAGTTCTTTTCTTCTCTTTCCTCTTCACTATTACAAAACCCAACCTGAAGAGACTCTAAATCTACATATGTTCGGGTGCAAGGTCTTAGTATTGTGTTAAATTTGGTTGTAATTTGGCTTACCTAGCAAGTCATATTTGGTTACAAACAGGTCTTGAGGAGTCATATCTTGTCGTAATGGTTTATATCGACTTATATTTACTTGAAGCAGCTCATGACTCATTTTGTCTAGTTTTTCTATCTTGTTCAACCTCTGATAGATAACATAACACTATGTTAACATAACACCAAGTGATTTAATATTTTAACTAGTTCAAACTTCAATAGTAACTTAATATGTTGCAGCCATAAATAGAAACAATACTATCAAAATTATTTCCAACACTTGTCTAAAATATGAGGACTTTGAGCAGATGGGACATAGGGGTTGATTTTTCCTCATCATCTTCTTGTAGCAATCCAAATGCACTGCATGCCCACAATGCATATCTGTCAACGGCTTAGTAGACTCAAAGAGATACTCATGACATACAGGGCAATCTTTTTTAATAGCATTCTCTGAACAAGCATGAAAACCTCGCAGCTCTACGCTAAGGCAACAACCACAGTTATTGCAATGGTAGAAGTTTTCACGGCCATGTAATCTGCATACGCCACAATCATAACAGTGAAACTGCTGCTTTGATGTATCATCGTCATACATCTTGCAAATCGCGCAAAAGTATTCACCCATTTTCACACCACAGTTAGCACAAATATGAGAAACCTGTTGTTCAGTATTGCAGATCAAGCATACAACTTGTTTAACATCTTTCAAGACCATTTTATGCCTTTCATTCGGGTCGTTTAATGAGCTCGTGTATTGGTTGTGGCAGTGGTGGCAGGAGAATAGCTTGTTACAGCATGGAGCACGAAGTTTGCATCGTCTCTTGTAGTGCTCACATCCGTGTAGCATCTTCCCAATATTGTAATCTGGTGCTAGCTATATTTATATATGATATGAGATAAATAAATCAGTAAAATCTGTTTTCAAGTAGCTAGAACATCTAGATGAGTGTGCATAATTATAAGCAAATTAAGGTCAGCAAGCAAATGAGTTAACATATTGTTACACATGTTAACAAATTTCTGAATGATTAGTATTAAATTGTTGATTATTAGTTGACAATAAGCAGAAAAGGAATAAGAAGCCATACTTGGGTTTCAAGTGCAGTTTCAAGTTCTTTCACTATCTGAGTCATCGTTGATCGTTCTTCTCGATCCCTTTTTAAGCACTTATACGCTATTGATGCGAACGTTTTCAACGAATCTGGATTTATTTGTTCCTGTATATGTTCAAAAACAATCTCGTTTAGTTTGTTTTGTTCAAATCTTTGTCGCGCCAGTCCTACAAGGGGCTGATACTCATCTCTGTGGTTACTCATGCACAACCTCCCACACAAGACTTCAAATAACACGACACCAAAAGAGTAAACATCGGATTCTTTGGTCAAAAATCCCATCTCTGCATATACAGGATCACAATATCCAAAAGTGCCCACTGCGTGGGACACAAGAAACGTGTGTTGTTGGTTTGCAGGACCAAATTTGGAAAGACCAAAATCTGAAATCTTGGCTTTCCAGTTTTCATCCAACAAGATATTAGAGCTCTTAATATCGCGATGTATGATTCTATGTTGTGTGCCATTCAGGTTATGAAGAAACTCTAATCCACGAGCGGCCCCAATACATATCTTGAGCCGTTGAATCCATGTTAGATCAGTGCTACTTAAGTGCAAGTCCAAACTTCTGTTCGATGCATACTCGTACACTATTATTTTCTCGTCACTCTCATCACAAAAACCTAAAAGAGAGATAATATTTTCATGTCTGTAAAGAGAAAGCATCATTATCTCCTTCCAAAACTCCGGGTCTCCTTGACCAAACACACGATCTAAGCGTTTTACAGCAACCATTGTCTGCACCTCAGATCGAACAAGTTTTCCTTTATATACCTTCCCAAATCCACCTTTCCCGATGTAGTTTCTGCCTCCAAAGTTGTTAGTGGCTGATTTTATAGCTCCAAGCCCAATACTAAGGTGTTTAAATTCTTTTATGACAGACATTATGATCAAACGAAAATGGGAAAGAAACTATGATTATCTAGTTGTCAAGGAGCTTGTAATATATATAACAGCTAAGATGTAGCTCTCACCACCCCTGTCCAAGCCTCCCCTGGTTCTAATGAACGGAATAAAAAAGTATGAATTCAATCTGTTTCTTCATAATAGTTTGTTTTTTGAAAGGCAAGGAGCGTGCCCGTTTTAAATTACGTAGCTTTCAAGTTATCATCACCTAAAGAAGGAGTCAAATGCTACCAGAAAGAGCAGCACTGCTAGAAATTAACTTATTTGCTATAATTGGTAAATCCATTTTATCAATTTAGAAACCAAAGACTTATTCAAATTATCATTGGAATTGCTTCAAATTCCTTCCGAAACATTTTTCGGACCAAACGGCCCCTTGGTTTCTATTTTACACCTAACTGAAAGTTGGTTTCTAAAAATTAGAAAATAAGTGAAAACTTGTATCTGTTTTGTGCAGGTTGTGCATGTTAAAGTTTCTATTACTCCTAATATGTTTTCATTTTTTTGCGGAATTGAGCGGATTTTCATCCTTTTCAACCTTGTAGTATCGTCTAAAAAATTAAATTGCAAATTATTGGCAGCCAAAGCAACATATGCTAGTCACCTCATCCACAAAATACCTGAAAACATTTCTTAAGATATATATAGAATCTGAGTTTCCTTTCAAAATGAAGGATATAAAGTTTCAGCATATGTATGATTTACATGTGTATCTTCTTGGACAATATTATAGCTTTCTCAGTTTAATATTATTTATATGCAATCATGTGTTCACAGCATCTAGAGGGTTGACTTAATCATGTGATAACATTTTTTATATTCATTCATGAAATTCAACTTCATTTTTTATATTTTTTTCTCCGAACAAATTCCAACTTCAAGTTCTGCACATGAGATCTCTTGGATTACTGATTAAATTACCAGCATTTAATATTGTTCTAGGTAAACTTAAGGGACTTTTTAACCACTTCCAACTTGTTTAGGATATAATAGCTGGATTAAACACTTCTAATGAGATCATGTGATCTGGACATTTCAGCTAATATACATTGGGTTAGTACATCAATTAATTAGTTAGGTTATATATAATAAATACTAAATAAAATGTAGTTGGTAAGTTTAATGGTTAAAATTGTTACTAAATACCATTCTATGTAAGCTTATATAAAGACATAGTTTTCCATTGAACCAGTATAATCAAGTATATATTTTGTGTATTTAAGTCATTCTTATCCACTCTTTATCAACATCCAATTAGAGAGCTGTGAGTTTTTCTTTCATCTGAGATAATCCAACACCTCTCTGAATCTGCAATTGCTTTGCATATTTGATTCATTCTTTGTCTCATCATATATCATCCGAGCAACGATAATGGAAGCTTTCTTGGAGGAGTTTCAACATCTTATAATCCATCTTGAAGAGATCAGATCAGCCACTGACAACTTTGATAACAATAAAGTTATCGGAGCTGGTGGTTTTGGGAAGGTGTACGGAGGAGAACTGCCTCATTTTAAGGGGCGAAGCATGGTTGCTATTAAGCGTCTAGACCGTAGATTTGGGCAAGGGGACCCGGAGTTCTGGAAAGAAATTATGATGCTTTCTCGCTACATGCATGAAAATTTAATCTCTCTTCTGGGATTTTGTGACGAGGGTGGTGAAAAGATCCTTATCTATGAGCATGCATCCAATGGCAGTCTCGATCACCATTTAAGTTCCACTACTATCACGTGGATTCAACGCCTCAGGATATGCCTTGATGCTGCAAGAGGCCTAAGCTACCTACATGATGACAAAGGAACTCATCAAAGAGTTCTCCACCGTGATATAAAGAGTTCCAACATCCTACTGGATGAATCTTGGAATGCTAAAGTTTCTGACATGGGACTATCAAAAGTAGGGCCCGCTAATCAACAGCACACTGCTCTTGTCACTAATGTTGTAGGTACCCTTGGGTACCTAGATCCAATGTATATGGAGTTGGGCATCCTAACGAAAGAGTCAGACGTTTACTCTTTTGGTGTCGTCTTATTTGAAGTACTTTGTGGAAGACTATGCTTTGAGAATAAAAATGGAACGTTTCCAAGTTTAGTGCGCATGTGGAAACAGAAGTACAAGCAAAAGAAGTTGGATGAGATTATATTTCAAGATCTGATTCAAGAAATGGATCCGAGGTCTTTGGAAACATTTTCAGACATTGCATTCCAGTGTCTGCAGAAGTCCCGTGAAGAACGACCAACAATGTCTACTGTGGTGGAAAAGCTTAATATTGCACTTGATTTTCAGGAAATTTATGAACAGATGAAACATCCATTGGATTATGAAGAGATAATTAAATCTGCATTACATCCTTTGACTTACAAATCAGCAGAGGAACTTAAGTCCTGTCTCTCCAAAGGAATCCTCCTTAATGGGGGCAAAACGGTAATTAATTATCTCTACTTATCTCTATATATTGTGGTTTATAGAACTATAATCATATCACAGCTAAGTAAAGCACCACATACAGTCATACACCCTTTTTCTTACTTGTATATTAATGGTGACACTAAAAGTCAACATAGTTAACTTGGAAACAAAGAAAATCTTTGCACTTCATTTTTCCATGATTCTTTATTTTAACTCATCTTATCTACAATGAATAGTGGTTTTCATTAAACAAGAATGGAGAACATCATGAAATGATATCTGCTGCGGAATGCATCATTCGAACTGCAGGCACATCTTTCTATGATGGATATGTGGCCGAAGAGATTTCAAGGTACTTGTCTACCTCTTTTCTTTCTAGGATTTTAGACTGTTACTTAAGCATATTGGGCTGGCATAATCTGGATTGGATCGCAAAATTATTCGACTAATCTTGACAAGTTTAAAAGTCCAAGTCCAAGTCTTTGAAATCTTAGTTGAATAAGTAACTGGTCAAGTCAAATGATCAAGCCTTAGTAGAACTTTACTGTAGTAAATTCAGAGTCAGCTACATTTTGTTGTTAGGATACAATTTATTTTCTTGTATAAATAGAGGATCTTTGTATTTCTATTTTGTGTGTCGAGTTCTAGATTAATAACAGAGATTTGAGACGGGTTAGTCTCCCAATATACAAAGTGTTTTGTTTGTTCTTAATTATCACTTGTAGCCTGGGCCATCATATAGTAATGTATCAATATTCTTCCTGTAATTTCCCCCTGCAGATTTCCCCCGGGCAGCTGCTATGTAACACATAATGGGATATTCAAAGTACATGTCAGAACTCAGTTCTTGTCACCACAAGTCACATACACCGTAAACCTTGTGTTCAAATGTCCCAGTAAAGTGTTAGTCCCTATCAAACCGAGGTATATAGGCATCAGATACAGACTGGAAGGGGAAACAGGATCTTCACTTTCATGCGTGGCTGATGGGAGAGAAGATGGATGGTTGACAATTGAATTATATCAGTTTAAAAGCGAAAGACGGAATGTTGATCTTAAAATTCTGTTTGAGGGCAATGTGGATTATTCTTGTTTTTATTCACTAGAAGGCATCGAGTTTCGACCCATCGAGAAAGTAAGCTGACAAATATGAGTTTTAATAATACACGTTGTCTTCGTTTTTAAAGTTTTAAACTTTCATAGGATATAGGTCAGCTGAACGCACATTTTTAGAGAACCCATATGACCCGTCTACATTTTGGATGATAATAAAACGCAGAATAGGGTATATAATTCGTTGTATAGTTGATCAAACCCAATTTGTTAATCTTTTATAGGTGGAACATGAAGTGTTAGAGGATGATAAGTTGGATATGCAAACCATATCAGAATCAGATGACACATATTGGGGAAAAAAATTGCCAAGTGATTATCACGACATAATCAAATGGTCAAAAGATGGTGTGGAATGGACAACCAACAAGGAACTCTACTTTATTCTTCGCAAAGGGTTCTTAATCAGTAACAATCAATTGGTATATTTGATATACATGATTTATTCATATTCATTTTTATCCTTATTAGACAAGATTATTTTACTTATCCCTCATATTTATCGGTTTGACAGTGGTTTTCTCTTGCTAAAAATGGGAAGAGATGTCTCATGCTACCAGCAAGATCAGCTCTTTCAAAAGAACAGTGGAAATGGAAACATCAAACCGAATCAAGGTTGTTTCTTTATCTCTTGTTCATGTTTCTCTTGTAGACACGTCTATGTTTTGAATATAAGTGGAACATGCAATATATGATTTAAGTAATGGATTCGTATTATGAAGCTTCAACTGTAATGAACACGCACAAAGAATTATATGTTGAGAGATACACGCTTAAAATTCATTTTGCTTATAATCTTTTTTTCCTGCAGATTTGAAGAAGTGGCTTTTGATCCGGTTAAACCTTTTAGTATCATCTGCAAGATTAACTCTGAAATATTGTCGCCTGAAACAACATATGCATGTTATCTAGTATACAAACTACCAGAAAACATCTCTGAGGTTTTATCCGAATATGAGTTTCCTTTGCAACTGAAAGAAAACTTTAATGATAAAACAAGCTGGGAAGTGTTTACTGATTGTGGGTATATCTATTTGCTTAATCCTCAAACTCCAGTTATTAGACCAAAGGCTGACCAAAACTCCCACAACACTTTGAATAGACCTAAACTGAAAGGTATTCCACGACAAAGGAACGATGGATGGATGGAAGTTCAAGTATGGGAATTTCAAACTGGCACTACCATCGAAACGAAATTGATGCGTGTTGGCTTGTGCAGTATCTTTCATAAGCAGTTTGATGGGCTAAGTGTGCAGGGAGTTGAGTTTCGACCTGAATAGACTCTCAACTATGTGATTCAATAATTGTTTGTTGATACACCAAGTCTGTTATTGTAGCATTTTTATGTGATAATTACATCGTGTTGTGTACCTGATTTTCTTTCAACAATTTTACTGATGTGTTGTTTCTTCATCCCACTATTTGGAATACACCATAAATTTACCTATCAGACAGTGTACAATATGTATCTACACATAAAATTTAATCTATTTAGTTGTTTTTCAAACCTCGAGGATCTTATTAGTTGCAACAGCAGATCATATCTTATTTGATTAGTTCTTTCTCTCTGGTATCTCGTCATTAGGATATGTGATTTTGACATGGATTTCTTGAAAAAGCATCATTAATATAAGTTTACGTGTCACTACAGTTTTGAAGGTTTGTGTCAATTATATATTGAAATGAAATACTACTTGTATGAAACTCAGAATCAGATAAAAAGTGATGTTTACAACAAATTTAGAATACAAAAGTAAGTTAAAATATAATGAAGTTTATTCAAGAGCAAGTTTTGTATACCACTATGATTACTAATATCACCTGATGAGTACACATCTTATGGGTGATCCTTCTGCTCCAAATAACCGTAATGGTAAGCAATGCACATCATATATTCCTGCTTCTAGATCTTTAAGTTTCAAACCTTCAACAAGAATGATTTCCTGAAAAGCACACACCAAAGCTGTGTTAACAATCCACATCCACATCCCACGAAGACGAGATAAATATTGATGGTGGTTGACTTGAACCGACCCATTCTTATGTCATTATTGAAGGGTATTTTATGGATCCAATAAACAATCAAACATCTTTCATGTGTATGTTCTGAGTCAATGTTACATATAATGAGTACATGACTTACCCTGTTCTTTAAGAAGACGCGATGAGCAGAAACCAGATGATCGTATGCAGCAACTGATAAGTAATCAGTACCTACAAAACAAGAACAAGTGACTGATTATGTTATGCACACAACTAATATAGGTTTATGGTAGGTATTTTGCTAAAACAAATGTTATTCAGACAGAATCTTAATTCAAGATTATAGTCCAAGTGCATCAACATAGGTTCCATTTAGGCAGTTTTAAGATTAAATGAGCATGTTTAATTACCAACAAGTTTGATATCAGTGTTGTCCTTCAGCCATTGGGCTCCATCCTTCGTAAATCCCACATAGCTTGTGTCGAATCGCTTTTCCCACATTAGCCGCCTGAAATTAATTATTCAGCAAATTACAAAAAGGATGAAATCAAAGGTTGAACAGGCACCATAGTATTGCTGATCATGGTTAAAACTAAAAAGTGAGAGTTTACCTATCAGTGTTTAATGTTCTGAAAAGCACACGCCGAATTCCCCTGGGAATGTTCAACGACTTCATAACTTCAGCTGAAATGAATTAGTAAGAAAATATCACTCATGTTTACACTGAAAGAAACATGAAGTAACATTAAGCACTACACAAATGTGCCAACAATCTGAGAAGAAAACATCACTTCTATAAACATCATAAACGCTAGTCAATCTGATAAAAGCAGTCAAATATCGCACATGTTTACACTGAAAGAAACATGAACCGCTTAAAACATAACTACACAAATGTGTCACCAATCAAAATAAGCAAATTAAGATTAAAGGTAAAGAACAACATATAACTGAATAAGTAAAATATACCTGTTATGTTAGTGTCCCTAGGAACATCAACTAACAAAGCTGGACCTATGAAAAAAACAATATCATGCATTTAAAACAACTACACAACTATCTATCATAGAGAAAAAAAATCCAAAACCATGTTTTGAACTTCTGATCAAGTATATAACCAACATAAACATAACATAACATAACATAACAAACAGATAATACCATTGAGCACTCGCAAATCAAGACTATCAACATCGAATCCGGCTTCGTAGTAATTCTCATAAAAATGCCCAGGAGCATCAACATGAGTACCCGAATGCGCAGGCAACTTAATAATCGAAAAGTTATAATCAGATCCATTCTTCATGCTGTCATGAAGCCTAAGGTAATCTTCCCCAATCCCATTTTGAGAGATCCCAGTGGGTGTTTCTGCAGTAATCCTATGTGTAATATCATAAATCTTTCCATTGTCATAAACATCCCATCTTGGAGGAATCAAATCATTATCTTTTGATGACAAAACAACACAAGGTAACAAAAGCATAAGATATAACAAATGAGAGTTCATCTTTCAAGATTTTCAAAGATGAGTTAAAACATAAGATTGATCCAACTATACATGTTATATAGGCGGCTGTGAATAACTGTGATTGCATAATCTTTGACCACATAAAATTTGTCTTCCAAAGTCAGAAAGATCCAATTGAATAGTTCAAATTTGAGAAATTTATAAGTGATTAGGTGGACTTTTAATAAGGGTGTCGTTTTCTTGATGTTGACATTCAACCATATCTTTGAATCAATTAGTTTGAATGCCGGGAAAGAACAATAATTTATCTTTGACCGTCAAATCTCTACTCTTTCTTAAAGCTAAAATAAGATTTTTGATCTTATCTTTAATATTTTGTTTTGTTCATACTATTTATAAGTTGAAAAGCAACTAATAAAAGATTGTTTGTTGGTTCTAAGGTTTCATTGAGGATTAAATAAAAACAGATTGCAAGCATCAACCAATTTCGGCCACGTGAACTCACTTTAAAGATCATGAAAGTCAAAGGTGTCAATATCACAGCACTCATCAAAATAGTGGTCAAACACGTGTCCTGGATGATGACGTGGCTCCTGCATTAAAACACAATGAAAGCATATTCGTTTTCCACAATGATTACTTGAATTCGAATTTATCAATAATCGACTTCCATATATAACTTACTTTTATTATAATTGTATAAATATAATAATATGCTTATCTAAACTTGTGTGTCTACCCGATTTTAGAGTATTAGTGGATAGTGCTCAGGCTTAAACTTGTTATAGAAACAAGCTTTATAAGCTTTTCAAATTGGTTTAGCTCGGCTCCAACTCTTCACAAAACTCTAGTTCACAAGTAGATTAAGCAAAACTCTAGTTCACAAGTAGATTAAGGGACTGTTTGATTTGCTTATGACTTGATCAAAGTTTCTAACCCACTAATCCGATAAGATATTTTGACCGGTCAGCGTGTTTGATTATCACTTTTTTGCGTGTGACACGGTCCGACACAACTGACACATGTCTATTCTTCCCCTTACCCGGTCAGTTTTGAAACAACCTCTTACCCGATCACTGCCTTCTGATCGAGTAAGATATTTTAAACAACCCCTAAGTCGTTTATATCTGTAAAATGCAAATGAATGTAATCTGAGTACGATTATACAATTACTGAAAATGATATAATTATTTTAAGAGGAATCTAGCCAAATCATTTATAGACCAAGTGTTTAACACTCATCAACTGATAATTACATTTTTAGGTATGACAAAAGCAAATTGAAACATTATATCATGATTGCACTTTGATAACATAAGAAGATTTGATGAGCAGTCTCAAACAACTAATAATATAGGTGACAAACGGTTGATAGTGTAACATACAACTTTCCCACTTGAGCGCAACAAAGCACCACCAAGTTTTAGAAAACAGTGTGCAGTTGAACTAGAAGGTACAATACAAGTGCAGTAATAATTCCCTTTATGCTTGAAGGAAAGTTATGTGCAATAATCTTGGTATGATACACATCATAATATTGACGTCAATCAATGAGCCAATCTTTTAAGGTGATTAAACATCTTCTGTCTGATCCATTGCCGATCATTTGGAAGGTATGCCTGGATAGAGTGATCATAACTGCAAGGCAAGATGGGTTCATAAGATATAACTAGCAACAAGAACAATTAGATAAATTTGTTTGCTTCATGTGTCAATTTCGACTATTTACTTGTGAATGGGTCGATCTCGGTTATTTTTATAACTAAAACGGATTATATAAAGTGTTTTACTTAGAAAGATCACGAGTTACCCCCAAAGTACGACTCTAATGCATAAGATCTCCTACCTCTCACCTTATTCATAGACTTGGGTTATTATTATTATCATAGTCTTGTTTTCTAATCATATTCAATATTTTAACGCATTATAAATACGCTTAGGGGATGAATCACTTTATTAAAAGATGTATACCAATATTGCAATAGACTAACACTTTCTTTTGTGATCATATTTAATGAAATATTAATCATAAAAAAGACAAGCGTCATCATGTCAACCCAACACATGCATCTTGCCACCTCTAAGATAAGGTGTTAAGAGTTGGTGTTATGAAATTACGCTTATCATATATAATTTCATAAAATAATGTGGACTCAAGCATCCCCATCCCCATCCTTATAAATCATCAAAATATTCACTCCAATTCATTCTCCATCCCTATACCCACCCCCTTTAGAGGAAAACAATTTCAACCCCCAAATATAGGGATTCACTATTCATCCCCTATATTTTCTTTTATTATAAATGGATGTGACTATATTTTCTTTTATTATAAATGGATGTGAGTGGAAGAGAGATCAATATAAAAAAAGAATAAATAAGTATTATTTAATTGAGATAGGGAAAATATGAGGAACGGGATATGGGAGTTTTAGAAAAAGATTGGTGAATATAGAAATTGTGCTTTTTTGGGTAAATTATAGGGATGGAGACAAGGAATGAGATATGAAAGCTCTAAGAGAAGTAATTCTAACTCAAAGCTCACTGAAAAAGAAACGCTGCAATTATAATGGAATGCAGAAAGTATATAAATAGTAGTGCAGCATCTTCATAAAGATAACCAACCAGTTATGCAAGACAAAAAAATCATGATTAATTTAAGATAATAAGGGGTTTTAAAGGATATGAATGCTCATCGTTTTAGCATAATATTTTCAGTAGTACTAAATAGTAAATAACAATTTATTAAGCAAGAATGAGAAAGGAACACGTACACTAAAGCACTCAAGTCAGCAAGGCCATCAATGAAATTATAGAGATCTTCAATGTCATAAGTAATATTTCTCATGGCTGGATTCAATTCTTTGAGTTTCCTTTCATAAAGTGCACATATACCTGCACATAGCACATGCAAGAATTAGACTTTAATACATCATTGCAGTAGTAGATTACATATAAGAATAAATTTAATAAACTGATATGCATGCACGTTTTTTTTTCAATCAGAACTAAAAATCTACATATTTAATCTAAATGATCATAGCAAACACCAAGCATAGTACCATAGTATACTGATAGTTATCATTTTTGCTATCCATGATATGTTCAAATAATCATTTGTCTAAATCTAAGATTGTTAGTATTAATACCATTGGGCATCTACCTAGTAAAACACTTACACACCACTTATTTATATATTTATATTTCCAAAAAAATTAAATACATTTCATAGTTTCCAAAAACAAAAAAAATAATAGTTAATACACCTCTATCTCTTATGTTTCCAAATGAAAGCTAAAAGTAAATACATTTCATAGTTCATATGAGTCCCCTAATTCATATTTTTCTATTCTTTTCATTAGTAATTTAGTATGCAGTCAATAATATTGAAGACAAATAAATAATATTAACCCATTGCTTGCCTTGGAACACTTAGGGGGTCTATACTCCAAAATAGCTTTATAGAACAAGAGAGATGATTCTAATAAGTTTCAGAGCATAACAAAGAAAAGATCAATGAAAACCAATTACATCCCCTGTCCTAGTATAAACAGGAGCAATTCTGATAATAAAGGTGAGTCGGTGACTGATATTCCGTACTACAACAGTTCTAGATACTTAAAAGTAATTCAAATCTTCTACAAGTATAGGAATTTACAAAAGAACTAAATGCAATCAAGCTAGGCTTTAGACTATGTTACACTCATACGGTGTTGGATCTAGATTCTAGATAGCTTTCCACGTTTTTGACCTCAGATTAGCTCAGTGGTCCTCTTATTTGAAAAAAACAAAGAAATTTTGAAACATTTAGTACTTCCTGTAAACCAGGTAGGAATTAATGATGCTCAAGTCATTTATAATCAAAGACATGTAAACCTACTACTACAAAAATTATTTATAATACTTCTAAGGTAGGAATTAATAAATATTAAGCATTAATTTAGGGAAAGAATTTCAACCTTAACTTTTTCAATTTAGACACAAAAAAAAACGAAGGAGGTGACTAATTAATGGAATCCAATTCACTTTACCACAAAGCCAGTCCTCTTGGCTGCTAAATGGATTAAAATTTAAACAAAAGGTGTAACAAAAAAACACATAACAGCAAACTATCAACTTAAAGTAAACATACCATCCATTGCTTGACTTATTGACTCGTAATCCATAAATGTCCTAGTTGCACGGTTATGAGAAGTCTGCATGAGTATAATAGTGTGCCTGTTAGCCTGCACTCGGACAACAAACAGCGATTAATCAGCAGAAGGAGCAAGAAACTACCAGAAATGAAAAATCACATATAAATTTGCCGCAATTCTATATCATTCCACATTTTCTCCACACCAAAATCCTATAAATAAGATGCATCTAAACTATGCAATATTTTTTTGTACCATCCTATATTATCCGGATCATCTTACAGATAACTACAACCAGTCAACCATCATATCACAACTAAAACCTTAAATCATCGACAGTTGAGCTACAGATACCAATACAGACCACAAAAACCCAAACTGAACCGACTACTCATCCCTAAACTCTCAACCATCAGCACGAATACACACAGTCCTATAACATTCACATTATCAGACAGATCTCAATCATCAAACCACGCCAGTAACAACAACGTGTTCGCTAGGGTTTACACGACTTCACCAATTAGCACATAGAACATCACAATAACGCTTCACAAATCAACACATATCATCAAATTACACATCACACAAACAAAACAACGATCAATACTGAATCACCGTTCATTTGTAACATAATTGAGATTATAAGCAAGCAAGCAATCAACGAGATTACAAAATAGGTTCGATATCGATGGTTTATATGCACATATACATGAATATAAATCACCACTGAGACTGTGTGTTTCTCACCATCGGAGATTCACCGCCGTTGACGGGAGTTGAATGCTTCTTCTTCGTCTTCTGTACGGATGAAAAGGAGAATTGCTTCGCAAAATGTCTTGAAACATTCGAATGTTGGGTTTTCTTAGGTATTGGATAAATACAATAACAACCCCATGGTTTGAGAAGCTTTAAATTGTTCCCCTTAAGTTTAGAAGTTGTAAAGTTGGATCTAAACAAACTAAGAACGGCAAAAAAATACTAAAACTTGAACATGATGAGAAAACTTGATACATAACAAATTTAAGATTTAAGATGAGTATTCGGTTATTGGGTTAATTATTGGGGTAGGTGCTTCGTTATAGTCACTTAAAGATTTTTGTTTCTGTAAATTCACATGACTTTCATTGGTGGTATCAATGATATGTAATTTTTTTATTAATGTTTGTAAACTTTTAAAATTTACTGAAACACGTATAGCATATCTGAATCTAGTTTATTATTTGGTGATTACTTATTTTCAATATGACTTAAATTTGATAGTTATGAAACTTTTTTGTTATTTGCCAACTCTTTTCTTTACTATTAGAATGTCATTAGTAACAAAGATCTTTTATATATTTTATCATTCTGGGTTAATTTAAAAAAATAGAAATTTGTTTATATAAAAAATACATAGAGTTGCACCGCTAATTGAAAATTAAACCACTTTAAAGACAACATAAAAAAATTCAGTGATGAAAAAACTTTAAGTCGCGTTGGTGAAAAAAAATTGGTTACAATTTGCCTATTAATAGCGGGAGAAACCTTTTCTAACTTTTCTCATGTTTTCAACTATTATATAGGTTTAAGACTGGTATGGTATTTGATTTTAATGAGACATTATGATCACCCAAAACCGACCTCATGTTTGCTTTTCATAACAAACCCAATATATATCGATACTAGGTTAGTATCTCGTGTATTACACGGATTGAATAAATAAAATAATAAATAATTACTAATAAAAATTTACGAATTATAAAACAATGTTTGACAATAAAATATGATTATAATTGCATATGAATACCTATTTCAAGTAAATAAACAATAGATAGGTTATAAATAGATAAATATAAAAATAAATAGATAGTCTAAAAACTCATTTATTAAACGGATTATAGTTAGTAAAAAACACGAAAGTTACAGTACGATATTTTAATATAAGATTTGTATAAAATTATATGTACATACTTGTTCAAGAGATAAAACAATTATATTATTTTTAACTCTCTTATCTAAATAGTTTTATTTTTAAATATTTGTTTTAAAATTTATTATAAAAACTATTGTTTATAAAAAGCTTGTTTATTAAAAACTCAAGTTTTTAATTATTCGTGTTGTTTTAGTAGAGCTGCTTTTAGAAAATTCCATATTTTTTATAAATATTTTAAAAAAGGACCGATTTAAAATATTTTGTTTCAAAAGGTTCAATGTTTTAGAAAAGATATGAATTTTAATTTTTTTAATAATTTTTTTAAAAACATAGTTTGATTTAAAAAAAATATTAATGAGAGAGAAAAATGTATCAATTGACCAAATTAATTTTTATGAAGAAAAAGAAATTGTTTATGTGTTTAAATTACTTTAATACCATTTTGAAGAAAAAAATAAAGTGAGAATATTTAGAAAAATGACAAGTGTTAAAAAATGGTTTAAGAAGATGATAAGTAACAAAAAACCCTTCTTTTATTAGTATTTATTTATATAGATATATAGATATAGATTAACCTTATTTAAGTTTGATAAAAAAAATTATAAAATGTTACAGACTTAAAATTATAATTAACATAAAGCTGTCAAACATGCATCAAAAGTAAGTTAACTAGTTAACATCTAAAATTAACTTTTAAGGCCCTACAGAGGCCATACAGCAAGTGATGGCTTGTGCGCGCACACGTCATGTGCGCGTGTGTGTGCGTGTGTACGCGTAACGTTTCCGGTAAGAATAATAATATTACATATAATATAACTTCAATATATGACAATTATAATCAACAACAATGGGGAAACTTACTAACCAAACAAGTAAGGTCAATAATAGTTGTTTCATTCGTTATGTTTTAAAAGATATGTGTTATTTTAATTGGTTCCGTCTATTTGTATCTTAATCGGAATTACACTCCCAATCCTCTAAGAAGACCTAGTCAAATTTGCAAAACACAATTTTGACATCAACTTTATTAACAAACCGAACATACATTAGAATTATGGGATCGGTAGATTACCTTCAAAAGAACGTCCATCGACTTGCAAATCGCAATAGATTGGTCGACTACAATAGGTGTATTTCCCTACACAAACAACACAACGGGATGCACTCTTCCTTTCATTGCAACGCTTAACATTGAAAACTAAAAACCCTAGAAAATTGAGGGCCCTTTAGACATGCACCCCCAAGCAGGTTGCTTTACTTGGTTGGCACTTGGGCCGGCCTCGATGTTACTAGCCTTGCTTCGAATAATACATGTTATTTTAATCGGTTATATTTATTCATATTATAGCTAAGACCGTATAATCAATCCTCTCAAAAAGAAACCCGTAGGCCCAATAAAAACTTCTGGAATCGCTTGGGCTCTTTACAAGTCCACCTCTGAGCTGTATGATAACATCACCACCGGCGACCCGATTATTGCTTCCTGAAGCCTGAATCTGCTTTCTTCTCCGATCGAACATCACGGTAACAGCTTCTATTCCTCCGTCAAACCACATCTGAACTACTGATTTCCAAATATCGCTTATAGATGCGTAATTCGTTAATTCAATCATTACTTGTTATAAATAAATTAGGGTTCACTTTTATCGCACGTGTTGCTGTTTATCTTGTGGTTAATCGGTTTGGATGGAAACTGTTACATAGTAGCATTCCTAGAATGTTGAAGCTTTGGTGCCAAATTAGGGCGTCGAGTGCGAGGGTTTGCTTTTGTTTATGAAATATAAACCAATATTAGAGATGCAATATGTTGGTTTAAGTTCACTAATTGAGCTACTCTTGTGAGGCTGGGTTTAGGTTTAATTGTTCTTTGAGATGTTTGATTTTCTGACAGAGGGTATGAAATTGTTGTGCGAAATTCGTTTATCTTAAGTCAGTGTAGTTTTCTGCATTCATGCAGAATGTAATTGCTGTTATAAATGGTTTTTAAACTGGTTGAGAGAGAAGATAAGCTTCATGTGGTAATGAAACTCATGTCATATCAATGGAGGCTATGAAGATGCCTATAACTTATATCATTGTTTCAGGTTGACGTGTATTCTCGGTCTTGACTATCTGGCGAACAAGTTTATGATTTTTAACAGAAGATGAGTTCTTTTTCGATTACTCGGAAGAAGACACCTTTTCAAAAGCATCGTGAAGAAGAAGAGGCAAAGAAAAAGGTAAGATGCTTTTGAGAAATTATATTATTTTAAATATGCTTAAATCTTTAGAATTTTAATAGATTTAGTTAATACTTATGTATGTAGAGGGCTGAGGATGAGACAGCTCGTCTATACGCTGAATTTCTGGAGTCATTTCAAGGGGATAATGCATCTGGGTTAAAAACTTTTGTTCGAGGTGGAACAGTTAACGCAGATGACAAAGTGAAGTCTGATACAGGTTGGTCCCTGTTAACAGATCCTAGCATGCATTTTTAAGTTTTGCGCTATAATTTTGAGTTATCGCGTATGCTATTTATTTGTGCACATATATGGATAAATGAATGATTTATTTTCCATGGACACATTAATAAGCAAATGGGCCTTTTATTCATGCACGAATCGCAGGTGGAAATTCCAAAGATGTATCTGGTTCAAAGAAGGGGAGTAGGTAAACAAACGCTTTTGATTAACTATGTTACACTGCTCTTATTATAAGGCATTTTGAATGTAGAAGGTATATATGGTGATGATGTCATCAGTCTATTACTTATTTTGTTTAGGATGATATTTGAAGGAGCTAGGAGGCTTGCTATATGTAGCCCTTGCTTTCATTTAGTTTAAAGTTTCTTATGTGATAATTTCTTGTATATAGCAGTCAGAAGTATCAAGCTACTAAATTCACGTACTTATACCCAACACCGGGCACTCTTTATCTGTACAATTAGTTGTACATCACTCATATTGGATCTTTATGGGCTGAATTTTTTTGCTGAAATTCTTGACTGATGAATTAACTTTTAAATATTTTGTTAAGTTTGGATTGTGGTTTTTTTCACCTTTTTATGGAAACTAGCTGTATGCAACTATGGGGGTGTATTTGTTGAACTGAGCTTGAGCTAGTAGGGTTGAGACTTTGCTAATAAATTTGTGGTGAGCCCTTGGAATACTGGAAGGCTATTGTTCGGCTTGTTACACCAGTCTTGGAAAGATTGAGCTCAAGCTATGTTTTCATAGAGCCCGAGTCTGGGCATATAATAAACGTGACTCTTACCTCTGCTGTTGAAGGGTTGCTCGTATGTGCTCATATCAAATTATATAACAGTAGGGTTAGGTCCTTCAAATAAGTTTGCAATTGAACTTTAAAAAGTACCAAGTAAAGATAATTATATTGTACTAAGTAGCTTGTATCAGATTTTATAGGCTTGATAGATCAGGTTCAATTAAGCGTGCTGATCTACTTAGGCCTAGCCACTCTGGGTTTGTGCTTGAGTGTGTAGTCTTCTCATCTTCACCATCCTCTGTTTAACAATCTCAAATCAAGATTTAGTATGTGACACAAAAATATGAAGACTGCGTGTATTATTGTTAGAGAAGAAGTAAATAACTTTGAGCTTTTTGATTGGCCAAAAAACAAGTGTGGCAAATATCTTCAACTCCTGCTTTAGGTTAATTTTGTAATAATGATCTAAATGCATTAGCACTTTAGCAGATAATGCCAAATAAAGTGCAAGCTTGTCGAGTATTTGTTCAAGCATCATGCTTAAGCTTTTTTTGTATAGGGCACTTTTATAATATAAGTTTGTTTTGGTATCTTTTGTTATTTTGGATTTCATTCTTTTTCTAAGATCTTGATTTGGTTAAGTTTTATTTTATTTTGGACGAGCCTAAAGTATCTTTTCCCTCGTGTGTTTGGATTCACATATTTTTTTAATTATGGTCTTTCTACGAAGCATTCCAAAGTTCAGCCGCTTCTGTAACCGGTATCTTGGTTCAATTCTCTCAGTTGAGCAATATAGTTTTCACAAATGTAATGTATATCTGGGGAAGAATATATCAAGTTTGGTAAAAGCATATACTGTACACTAATAGTATAATAACTATCTGACATGGTCTGGATCGCTATCACGATGACTTCACTTATGTTTTATATAGTAACTACCGTTATAGATTGGTGTGAGGTTTATTAGGTATTTAGGTGAGAGGAGTAAGAGGGGTTATCATTGTGTGTGTGTGTTTGAAGCATAGACAAAAAGACATGTAAACGTAAATGAGACCATGCCCTCATGTATTGAACATTATGCATCGTTATATTTTCTATATGCAGGTATGTTCCTTCTTTCATACCCCCTCCTATGGCAACCAAGGGTAAAGAACATGAAAAAAAGGTTTGTGAACTGATGAACCATTCTTTGGTATTAGTTATCTTGTTGACTTACATTTGTGGGTTTCACTTTTTTATATTCAGTTCTAACAAATTTCTCTTGCTAACAGAAAGAAGAAGAGAGGCCGAAGGACAAAGGAAAAGGGAAGGCTAGAAATATAGATTTTTTTATGGAAGAATTAAAACGTGAACAAGAAATGAGAGAAAAACGAAACCAAGAGCGCGAACAATGGGCGGATGGGCGTCATAGTGCTACTTCAACTGTAAGATACTGCTTAATAAATAACGTGTTTTTGGATTTTTAGTTAATAATTGCTTTTACATCTCATATATTTGCATCTTCACTCTATTTTAGCTATCAAGTCGGTTTGATGAGTTGCCTGATGAGTTTGACCCAAGTGGGAAGCTTGGGTCCTTTGATGATGGAGATCCTCAGACGACCAATCTTTACGTCGGAAATCTTGCACCTCAGGTGAGATTGCTATGATAATAAGGTGCTTTATTAGGTAAAGCAATGCAAGTTGACCTTTTTTTTTCGTCCACACATTCTAGGTGGATGAAAATTTTCTTCTGAGGACATTTGGAAGATTTGGGCCTATTGCTAGTGTGAAGATAATGTGGCCAAGAACAGAAGAGGAGCGCAAGCGCCAAAAAAACTGTGGTTTTGTGGCTTTTATGAACCGTGCAGATGGTCAAGCTGCAAAAGATGAAATGCAAGGTTAAGTCTTAATAAATATTACTATTTAACTGAATTACCATTTATAAATAAGTTAAAACTGAGATACATTGTCTGAGGAACACTGACAAGATCTGTATGATTATGTAGAAAGCTTGTACATTAATAGTTTTCAGGGTACTTGATGATTACTAGAAGTTGAAGGACTCGTTTAAATTTAGTTGTAAAAACCTAGTTGAATCATTTATGCAACATTAATAGCCTTACTTTTCTACGTCAGTGGTAATTATAAATTATTTAATGTTGCAGGGGTGGTTGTTTATGATTATGAATTGAATATTGGGTGGGGTAAATCTGTTTCTCTACCCTCTCAATCACTCCCTGCTCCTCCTCCAGGACAAATGGCCATCAGGAGTAAAGAGGTGTGTTACATTTATCATATTTGTATAAATATGTGGCTGACATAACTATGTGATATACTAGATTTCTGGAGGTCATGATTTAAAACAGTAATGCCTTGCATGGTCTGATGAGGGTTTTTCTTGGAATGCAGGGTGCCACTGTGATCTTGTCTGGTCCATCCGGTCCTCCGGTCACTTCTCTCCCAAGCCAGAACTCTGAGTTGGTAGGTCTACTTTGTATGCTACCTTATTGTGTAGCAAATAAAATTGCAACAGTTAATAATATTTTAATCTTGGTGATTAGGTTCTTACTCCCAATGTGCCTGATATAACCGTTGTGATGCTTGAAGATGCTCGTCTTCGCAAAGTAATTGATACAATGGCTCTTTACGTTCTTGATGGAGGCTGTGCATTTGAGCAAGCTATAATGGAAAGGGTTCGTGGAAACCCTCTTTTCAGTTTCTTGTTTGAACTTGGTTCTAAGGAGCATACTTACTATGTTTGGAGGCTGTATTCCTTTGCTCAGGTACCCACTTTATTCCATGCATCCTTGCACAGGTGATTAAGTACCTTTTGCTTTTAAGTTTTAATGACTAGTAAGTGGCTGTAGGCTGTAGCACACCAAACTTATTTCTTATACCACAAACCAATATTTTGTCTTTTAATGCAAGTCATGCCCAAATACCGCTTCTCATAGTCTCGTTCCAAGGATGTTGATCATTTGAGTTAGAACTCACCTTGGAAAAGATAAGTTATCACTTTGTAACTTGAAATATACTACTCTTGATATAGAATATGTATATGAAATTGACACTTAACATATGTATCCAAGAAAAACAGAACTTTTAATAGAGGAAACGTAAAAAGGGGTAGTTACACTTACCAGAGGCGAGGGCATTATTTTGTATTAGTCTCTGGAGTTTGAGATATCATGTCGAATAGGAGAATAATCTTTGGTCTTACATATGCAGGGCGATACTTTGCATAGGTGGCGAACTGAACCTTTCATCATGATAACTGGTAGTGGGAGGTAATAGATGCGCGGAATATATCTTGATACTTGAAATCATACTAATGTTATATATTTACACGTATATTCTTTATTTTGATTTGATTTTCTCTTAGAATTTAAGGTTAATGATATGCAATACTTTTTTTACATAGATTAATGTTATCCAATGCTCTGTACCATTTGACTGTGTAGATGGGTTCCACCTGCTTTGCCAACTGCCAAAAGCCCAGAAATTGAGGAGCCTGGAGCCACATTTGCTGCTGGAAGAAGCAGGGTAATATTTTTGTCAGTGTCATCCTTTCAGTTAAACTTATTTCAGCCATATGCACTGAATTATCTATACCATTAATTGATTTTCATTTGGGTAGCGTGTGGAGGCTGAGCGTACACTAACTGATGCACAAAGAGATGAATTTGAAGACATGCTTCGTGCATTGACTTTAGAAAGAGTACAAATCAAGGAAGCAATGGGGTTTGCATTAGACAATGCTGATGCTGCTGGAGAGGTATCATGACATGAGAAGTTATGAACTTTTCATATGTTTTAGTGTTTGTGTGTTGCTGAAGCAGCTCTATTTGCTGCAGATAGTTGAAGTTTTGACTGAGTCTTTGACTCTTAAAGAAACACCAATACCCACTAAAGTCGCAAGACTCATGCTTGTTTCAGACATTCTTCACAATAGTAGTGCTCCTGTAAAGAATGCATCTGCTTACCGTACCAAATTTGAAGCCAATCTGCCTGATATACTTGAAAGCTTTAATGATTTGTACAGGAGTGTCACAGGAAGAATCACTGCTGAGGCCCTAAAGGTAAACTATATACAGTTCATGTGGCAATTTGACCCGTTTACTTGTGATGTGTCGATTGGATTTTATGTAAAGTCGAATGGGTCGAATCAGAAAAATTAGCTAAAAGGGTAACAGTTTGAATGGATGGATGGGTTGAAAACTGTATGGAACACAAATGGCAATTTCGACTCGATATACTTTTAATGTGTTTAATTGACAGTTCGAATAAGTAGATTTAGCCAAAAAGAGAATTGTTTTTGTGTGGGTTGTGGTTGGTGCGGTTGAGATACCCCCAAAATAACTTTTTTCCATCAATTTCTTTTTTATTTTTTTTGCATACAGCCTCTTAATTTGTTTTTATAAGCTTTGGGTTATTTGTGTATTAATATTGTTTTTGTTATTATTTTCAATACCTTAATTATCTATCAAAAACTTAAAAAAATGGACAAAGTTGTCTGCAAGCCAACTCAACCGGTACCAGCTGGTTTTAACCCATGCTAAAATTGACATATTTCAATCTGTTCCGGATCGGGGCCGTTTTAAGTTTTAACCATCTCTTTTCCACCAGGAACGAGTTCTGAAAGTTCTTCAAGTGTGGGCTGATTGGTTCTTGTTTTCGGATGCATATGTAAACGGGTTACGATCAACATTCCTTAGATCGGGTAACTCTGGTGTTGTCCCATTCCATTCCATTTCATCAGAAACTGGTGACAAGACTAATTATGAGGACACTGGAGATGTTCGAAACACCAATCCAGATGCAGCATTAGCAATAGGAAAAAGTGCAGCCATGAAAGAACTAATGAGTCTCCCTCTTGCTGAACTGGAAAGGCGGTGCCGCCATAATGGGTTATCTCTAGTTGGTGGCAGAGAAATGATGGTTGCACGGTTGCTTTATCTTGAAGAATCAGAAAAGCAAAGGGGTTATGAACTCACTGACAATTTGAAATATTCCCAGAATTATCCAAGAGAAAGTAGTGTTGATACCGGGCCTGTGGGGTATTCAGGAAGGAATCACCAAGTGGAGGATGATATAAATAATCTGTCAGAAGGCAAAGGTTCTGCATCTTTAGCATCAAAGATTCCAATCCCACAACCTGAGTTAAAACCTTTCCCTAATAAAACAAAACCTGATTCTGTATTGCCTGCCTCTAAGTGGTCCCGAGAAGATGATGAAAGTGATGATGATAAAAAAAGTAAAAATCTTGCATTAGGTTATTCGTCTTCTGGAAGTGAGGGTGCTGGTGGTGGTTTTAGTAACACAGAGGCTGTGGAACCCACACGAGTTCTCACAAGTTCTGATAGTGGGCTAAGTGAAGAAAAGAGGTATGCTTATATATATACTTTAATTAAAAGAAGTTATTTTATAGAAGACAAACATATTACCACTTTGAACAGCTAAATCTGTACCAGATTTATGATTGTGTTTGTTATTCAACTATTAAGTTCATAATCATGGTTGCTTGGCTAATTGACTGTTCCACATTTGCAGACAAAAGTTGAGGCAGATTGAGGCAGCTTTAATAGAGTATCGTGAATCCCTGGAAGAACGGGGAATAAAGAAAGAAGAACTTGAAAAGAAAGTGGCGGCACATCAGAAACAGTTACAGTATAAATATGGCTTAACAGATGGCAATGAAGATGCATCACACAAGAGTGTGTTTCTAAACTTCCCTCACGTTTTAACATTTGATTTTTTGTGGCAGATGTCCTTTTTTTGCTAGTTGCTGAATATATTTATAACATGTATGTACATATAATCACAGGAGGGACATCATCTACTGATAGAAGGGAGAAAAGAGAGGATTCACGTGAATCTTCTAGAAAGCGTCACAGAAGTCATCGTGACAGTGAAAGCCCACCGAGGAAATCATCAAGTAGAGATCGGGAGAAGGGTAGAAATTATGATCCACAAACTGAAAGAGAACAGGATAGAGATAAACGTAGGGATAGAGACAGAGATACCAGGAGAAGATGAACTCAGCTTGTTCTCTTATCCCTGATTGGTTGAGTAAGCTACTTTATTTACCCATTTGAGATTAAACATAAGACAAACATCCTATTCATAAGCATGTTGTTGAAATGAGCTCATCTAGTTTTGAACCATTTAGAACATATTGTATTTATCTGTTTCTTGGAGCTTATGCTGTTTTTATGTTTGATAAAATAGCAGGTTGGTCATGGTTTAGCCCTGCACACAGCAGCATCATCTGGATGATATATGATAATAGCCCAAAGGCAGGCAGTTTCCTGCAGGTGCTGGACATTCTGGTATTTTATGTCAGGAATATAGGATGTTTGTAGCCTTGCTTACGTGGTAGATGGATCATATTTGCTGTAACAGACACTAACATTTTGTGCATCTTGTCATGAATCTGATTGCTTTGTTGTGCGTAGCGGAAATATTCTAATTAAAAGTGGTTGGTTTTATGATGGTTGAATAATGAACATGGTTGGAACATATTTTGAACAGGGGTGTTTAATTGTTGAAATCAATCTTACGATATGAAAACGAGTTAACTTATGTTATGTTTGATCAGAAACACATTACAGTTATGGCATATAAAGTTTGCCAGGGATATCTAATTGTTAGATGGTAGTCTTGATAGTACACTATGGACAAAGATTATTAAAGGGATAATCGATGTTTGTTTAAGCGAATTGTTGTAACACATTTATATTTATATAACAAGTGTTAAAACTAATGTGGTGGAATTAGAAGTGTGTGTTTGTAATTTATCAAATCACCCAACAATTTCTTTTTAGGCATGTTTTGAATAAAATATCTGCTCATGGGTGTAAGTTCCCAAAATTTAATCAAGTGACTATGAAAACAAACTAATCCCTCAAAAACCTTCCTCTCTCTTCCATATTCCCTAATCGATTCAAATTGAAATTCAACACGAGGATGATTGATGAAGATAGAAGTCTGTGGCTACAGTGCCATAGTGCCTGCACCTGAAGTGCACATTACAACTCTTATGCGTAAACCTTTTTCTATGTGCCACAGTCTCTTTCTTATAGTTTTTGTTCTTTGACATCAACGCCAAAGAGACATGAGTGAGATACTGTGAATGTGGATGCTTCCTACGGTAGGTAGCAAACCACACCTTCACTTTTCCTATGTCTAAGAATTATGCAACTCGGTGCTAGGTTACAATAAAAAATCCAGATGTAATTCGTAGCGTTTTGCGTTTTATATTGATTATCAGTTTATCTCTGATTAGACTCCATCTCCTTTATGTTTTTGTTGTTGTAGTTTTGGATTTGCTAGGGTTTTGAGCAAGAATGGGACTAGTGATACACCAGTTTGTTTCGGGTAGATTGTCAATCTGGTAATCACTGATTCGGCCCCACCTTTTATTACATTGATTTTTGTTGTTGCCGTTTTGGACCCAAGTTAACAAGTCCAATTAGAGCATTCACATCCTAATCCTTAAATTTATGTGAGTGTGTATCATATATTACAAAAGATAATTGTGAGTGGTTGAGTGAATGAGAAATAAAATGTTATTATTTATCTGTATATTTGGGGTAAACACTATTCATCCCCATAATTTTTTAAAGTGGTTGTGAATATAAGACAAAGAAAAAATAATGATACATGTATAAAAACTATTATTTAATTAAAAAAAGAAAAAATAATGATTTTTAATATGACTATAAGAATAAAAACCTGAATTGAGACGTGAATGTTCTTGCACCCCAGTTACAACACAACAAAGTTTATAATTAACCACAAAAAAGCTCCTTTGGCAGCAATTATTAAGGCTCAAAATGTTGCATCTCGGTCTATGGATTATACTAGGGACCTTTGATTTATTGTGTTTCCCTTCGACAGTGTTGCAAAAAACGAGATTAATCGGCGATTAATCGGAAATCGGCCCCTCACCTAGGAATTTTTGGTTAATCGATCAATTAATGACGGTCAACTGATGTCAAAATCGGACCTAGGGGGTCTTAATTGGCCAAAACATGTAATTCCGTTAGGGTTCTAGTGAAGTAAAAATTCCTGCTTGAACCTGGAAATTCGGTCAAATATGTCTATTTATATATAAAACTTAACTTTTTTTAATTAATTTTACATATTAAAAATGCGTGTGTATTTATATATAAAATTTAAAATTATATATAAGAATCTCAATCCGATTAATCCTGATTACTCCCGATTAATCGCTAGTCCTTATCTCGCCGCTCGACTAGCGTCTAGTGATTTTCAGAACATTGCCCTTCGGATAGATTCAACTACCAAATCTCTAAGTCTGCTACTTTAGATTTCAACAAATTCATTAATGAGGAGAAATTGAAAAAATATGGCATTGGGGGGGGTGGGGGTAGAGGTGTACAAACCGGTTCGGGGGCCCAAACCGGTTCGGGTTCCAAACCGAAACCGGTTTGGTCAATATTGGTCAAAACCGGTTTGGCCCGAAACCGGTTCGGGTCCAAACCGGTTTCAAAACCCAAAAACCCAAACCTATCAAACCGGTTTGGGTCGGTTTGGAACCGGTTCGGGCCCAAACCGGTTCGGCCCAAACCGGTTTTTTTT
>BJCM01061803.1:0-26972 GCA_018326385.1 Flaveria bidentis
AAATAATAATCATAATAATGGTAGTAGTAGTAAATAATAATAATTATACTATATAAATAGATATATATACATATATTATATGCACCGAGTCACGAGCCGAGCCAATGAACCGAGCCACGAGCCGAGCTCGAACCGAGCTAACCCTGGCTCGAGTTCGGCTAGCTTAGAATTCGAGCCGAGCCGAGCCGGCTCGTTTAGATTCAAGCTTTTTTCGAGCCCGAGTTTTTTTCGAGCGAACTTCGAACCACGAATTTTTTGTACGCATTATGCAAGTAAGTATTTTATATTCCATGGTCCAAAATCAAACTGTTAGAGAAGATGGAACAAGTTAAAGTAGAATCATTGGGGGTCTGCTCCTTAATCTGCGGTCATCCCTCACAGTAACCCATGTACATGCACATGCTCATTGCTATCGCCATGAATGCGATCACAAAGAGATCTGAGCTCACCATCTTCCTCAATTCTTTATTCCAATTACACCTGTCTCAACAATTTGATTACAATAATCCTTCAATATATCTCAAACAGCTTCAATTTGCACGAATGCCATGTGCATCCACACGAAAGAAGCTTCATTACACTCTTCTTCTTCGTCTTTATTAACATCATTTCCCTCAACAACTACACTCAGTTGCTTCTTGTGTATGTGATATAGTTTTGTATGTTTGGAGCAGATGGGGTGTGCGGTTTCTGTGTATAGAGTTGGGGGAAATAAGAAGCAGATGAAGATCCCTGTGGTCACAGTGTTTGTACCTTCGATTCGTGTTCCTGTTAACTCCAACTTTCATAAGCCTCTTAGAGGCGTTGTTCCTAAGGAGCTTACTGATCGTCTCACTTCATTTCGGAATCAAATTGCTCTTCTCGCGCAACAAACTGGTTTGATTTGCCCTAATTGAGTAATTTAGATCGATTTGTTCTGTTTTAGGGAACGGTGATTATGTAACTTGTTGCAGATGGTTCAGCTGCTCCTGAATTGCTGCGTGCGTTGGAGGATTACTTATCGATCTTAATTGGTCTCACTGATCAAGGTTTTGTTTGATAATCATTAAATTTTGTATGTTTAGGGTTTAATCGAATGATCGTATTGATTTCATTTGTAATTTGATTGTTAGAACTTGGGGTTCGAGAGCTGATTGAGTTCAAATGGAGAAGTTTAGACGATGGACGACAAGTGAGGATTCTATTCTGTTTTCTGTTCATGGGAATTGATTTGGAAACTGTAATCTAATCTGTAATTTGATGAACAGGAAGTAAGTGTTGCCGATTGCTGGTTTGAATTACTATCTGTTGTTCATATGATGGCGATGTTGACATTAATGGATGCAAATTCAAAATTGATACCTGATCAAAGTGTTTCTAGTGAAACAGTTGAATCTACAGGTGTGATACTGTGATAACCTTATATGTTACCAAAATCGCTTCTGAAATCTGTGAAACGTATACTGATCTCTGGTTTTTCTTTGAATCATAGATAATGTACGTAGTGCTGTTGACTTATTGGTGAAGGCAGCTGGGTACCTGCAATTCTGTCTTCGTGAAATTCTTGTTCATATTCCACCACATATAAAGTATGTTAAGATCTTGATAAAGTATAGATTTTTGCACGTTCCTGTTAGTGGACCGAATCATGTAATTTAGCCTCTAACTTTATGATCAGGATGAAGCTGCCTGTAGATTTGCAGGAGAGTGTACTCGAGGCTGCTTATATTCAAGCACTAGGGCAGGTACGTTCTTTCTTGGAATCTTATAGAAATCAAAATAGAATATCATTCACTTAAAGTAGACCTATAAATAAGTAAACGGTGTTAAGGATTCATTAGGCATTATGTTGATATCTTTATCTGTTTAATTTTAAACAAGGAAATCCTTTCTGTGAAAATCATAAGTTCTATAGGTCTTCAGTGTAAAAGATCAAAATTCATGCAGAAAAGACACATAGTAAGGAAAAAGTGTTATAAATCGTTAATTTGGTTGTCTGTTCTGATCACTTGCTAATCATACCAAAGATTTGTTTGCCTTTAAAATCCCGTTAGTAATGGAGTCAGAAGATCTATGAAAGTGAAGCTAGGGATGGCATTTGACATATTTTGCTAAAACTGGGTTGATTTGGGTTCTATTTTATTTCCAACGGGTCAAACGAGTAAAAGTTTAGAACATTGAATGGGTTGACAGGGTCAAAAGTCCAGAAAGTGTTCTTGAATTTTTAAAAGTCATAATCACTCTAATAAAGAAATTCAGATTACTATTCTAACAATACAGCTATATATTCTTTATAATACATTAATATTCATAAGATTGAAACAAAATGTATCGAGAAAATGTTGGCTGGGTCAAGTTGCATCAAAAGTTACCCATGCTTACCCAACCCGGTCATTTGGCACCTTTACCCACTCTATCATGGTATGAACTAATCACTAGTATATATGAAACATGCTCATACTGTACTGGATGACTTTCAGGGAACAGAAATGCAGCTTGCGTCGGCTGTTGAATGTAAAAATGCGACTTTATCTGTTAAACGAAGACTAGCATGCGAGCAATTAAGTTATTTCAGCCAGGTACTTGGTTTATCTTTTCCTGTCATAATCGGCATCTTAATTCTAAATCTTTTCAACAACACTTAATGGTTCTTTTTTGCCCTCTTCATTCAGGCCCACTACTGCTTGTCAACATGTGACAACCTTGACGGATATGGAAAGAAACATCTTTCGTTTATCAAATGGAAGTACCTTGAAGCAAAGGTTTGCATTGCCAAACCAATTATATTCATAAAACCGCCTCACGTGCTAACGTGCTTAAATCATGACATTGTTGTTTGACATGTGTAATCAGGCTGCAGCATACTACTATCATGGTCTGATCACAGACAAGGGTACTGAACCATCCTGCCACATTGCTGCAGTGTGCTGTTTTCTTGCTGCTGAAGAAATTCTAACTGAGAGCAAAAAAACATGTTTAAACTTTTGCTTAACAGTTCCCATAACAAGGTTAGATTCATAGAAACCTTTTTGTATGAATATGAAGTGATTAATATTTATAAATATTAGTCTAATTTGTAATTTTTTATGATCATATGAAGGGCTCCCGCTGCATGGGGTGCTATGAAACATTTGAATAAGAAAATTCCTGAAACTGCAGCTAAAAAGTCGCAAATGTACGCCTACCTTTTGGAACAAGAAAAGTAAGCAATCAAACTAATTTGGGTTGGTGATAAATTTTACCAGTTTACTTATGATTGGGTGGATCCGGGTTTTTCTTAATTATATTTTTATATCTTTGGCGAGCAAAAAACCAGCTTAAAAGGACAGAGTCAACAGGTCAAATGAGTTAAAAGTCACCAAAGTATTTCTATTACATAACGTCTTGAAGAAGTGATAATTTTTGTAATCATATTTACACACTAATTTTTTACAAAAAATTTTAAAATATTTGGCAAAAAATGTTTTGGGTCAACCTGACCCGTACCAAGATACCCTGTTTTGACCATTTTTCTGACCCATTCTGACGGGATCGAGGATTGATGCAGGAGTCTGGAAGTGTTGCCGGAACTGCCTGAGTTTGAATTGTCGTTAAAAGCCGATGAATATCAAATGCCACATAAAGATGCAGCATGGGAGAGTGAAAGATGGCAAATACCTAATCAAACACTTAGAACTCATTTAACAGAAGAAGAAGAAGATGATGATAAGTGAAGCTATGAGATGGTATCATTGGTTGATTTTCACAAAGAATTAGAAATTACTATGTATAGAAAGAGGATGTTGTGTGTATGATTCATACGGGCTCTAATGCAAAAGGCCTGCTTTATCTGTGTTTGGCCCAGTTAACCTCGGTGTATCTGTTTGAATTCCAACATCCTATATGAAATGAAATTATTGCAAATTCAAACCAAATAAAGATGCTTCAAAAGTGTTGCAATTTGATGTGTCTTCATAATATGTTGCTAACAAACTAAACTTAACTATATGTCACAATCTTTATTTAAATAATCAATTAAGTTTTATTAAATAATCATTTAGGGTTTTTGAACATTACATGTGTTGAGATTAGACTTCTAATGGATTACTAATGGTTGATATTGAACCAATACGTGAGTTTAGTTTGGAAACGAGTTAGTGGGTAACTTTTATGGAACGGAGATATTGGTTAGATGAGTACATGTTCTAAGGAACACATGGAAGGAGTTGAGATGAGCATGTGTAGTGAATTTGAGCTATAGATTGAGTATGTGGTTCTGAACAATTTAGATGTCATCATAATTTATCGACAGTGTAAGTTTGAACAATAACGAGACTTTGTGGTTGATGATTATGCAATGTAATTGTATTTTCTTTTATCACCACTTGTACTCCATCTTGGTTATCAGCTATCATGTAAAGCCTTTTGAACCAGTCTTCCATCACAATACCAATATTTAAAATTTTTTGGAACATGATCAAAACCGCTCGATAAGCATTGTAAAAATATGGGTTTCACGTTCCATGTGATTAGGAAAACAATTATTCCAAGAGGATGCACAATCAACAATTATCTGCATCCATGTAACAGCTTCAACATATTAATTACATTTAAATCTGTAACAAATAGAATTGTTTTTTTCATTTTGTGTGCATGTGTGTGGTGGTTTTTGTGGGTGGCCGGGGGGGGGGGGGGGGGGGGGGGTTGCGGTTGGAATTCAGTCAATTTGGAAGGTTGGGACCTGAGAATCTAAACCACCATGAGTCGCTTGATACATGGACCGCGCTATAATATTCCTGTACGGATCCTCTTCTCTTTTTCTTAGCAAGTAAGCAAGACACTTTTCAATCTCACTTTTCACATGTGAATAAGCTGCTTCTGCTTTCTCCCTCTTTCTCAACTCATGTTTTCTCCCTTACAATACAAATCAACACCACAATACTCAACTGTAACAATATATGGCAGAAAACAGAAGACAGAAAACAAAGTATACGCACGTACCTTGTGTTTCAATTGGTTTTCCGAATAAGTAATAGTATCTCCCTGGAACTTTCGGTAGCAACCCTGGAATGTGCATGTCTGGCTTTGTTAATCCTCCTTCAGCATCAACCCTATAACCACACGCCTTCGATTTACAAACTAAAAGCTTCATGTTACCAAAGAAACTAAATATAATACCTTAGCTTTACTGTCTCATTTGTTAATGCTTCCATGTAAGTCTTCAGGAAAGGGATCTTCATTTGATCATCATAATCTAATACCAACTAAGGAAAGCAAGGGATAGGTGAGGCAATCATTATATATATAATCGAATCAAATACATAATAAGAAAGCAAGTAATTGCGCGAGTTATAGAATATTTCTGCTAAAAGTCATGAGGTAAGGAATAAGATGGTGTTAGACTCACTTGAGTAATATCATCTTCACCAACAGCACCAAAAGGTACTATTCTGGCTCCAAATGTAGCAGCCATTCTAACAAACTCGGTTTGCTTAGGCCAGAATAACTTGTACTCCTCACCCTAAAAAGATAAAAGACTTGATTGTTATTCTTCTTTTATATTTCGTTTGGTGTCCATAAGAACCCGTTACCAGTAAACTCATAGAACTTATCAATACTCTTCTAACAACCAAATGGGGTAAATTGAGGTTGTGACAGGAAGACAATATCTTTGATAGATACTTAAATTTTGGACTCCTAGTGAATAAAGTCATATAAGTAGACAATTACATTATTCTTTAGATGAGCTACTAGATTGGTCTATTACATAATTTAAAGATTATGGAAATGGAAAGCTATAAGCCTTACCTTTCTATGAAGGCCTTCACGGACGCCCCCTGGATACAAGACGACATGGGACTTCATCGAAAAGAGTTCATACATATTAGATGCCGAGACAGGAACTGCACCCATCACTCCAAGAAGATCATATGTTGCCAAATAAGGGACTTTTGCTTGTTGAAGCTTCTTAAATAGCAGCGGATGTGCTAACGGTCGAATGTTTATATTTCCCTCCATTATAAAGTGACGTATCATGGGGATCACTTCAGCTCCTAGCATATTGTGGTGGCCAACATATAAGACCGGCCCCTCGGTGGGAACTCCATCAAGACCTCTCACAATCTCGTCATTTTCCAAAGTTGATAGCAGTACAGGAGAAGTAACCACATCTGTCCATCTAAAATAAGAAAAACAAGTAAGTCGTATAGTCTTTGAGCCTAACGCAACCAAAAAGTTATCAAGAGAAAAGAATTTGGATGATAGATCTAGCAGTTGAGATGGGTGGTGCTTCTGTATATCCTAGGATAGAGGAAAAGTTACCTTAAAGAGTCGACAAAATTTCTACTTTCAAGAGGGCTCGGTGGCAAGAGGATTGCACGATGATAAAAACCGGCTTCCTTAATGACTGTTACAAGATCAACATCTTCTTCCTGTTACATGAGCATGCTATTGTAAATAGTATTTTGTAGAAATACTAGAGTTGACTCGAGACATATAACAAAAAGTGATATAACTCAAATGAACATTAGAACTACCCTACCAGGAACAGGGCATGACCGCAATAACTAAACGCACGCATTTGACATTTTGGAAGAATTTGACAAAGCCTTTGTCCTTCTACTAGATTAGGCAAAAGCTGATCCCTCCCACTGTAGAAATTTAGTACATAAAATCCCATAATATCAGATTTATGAAAACTTCAATACCACAAACCAATAGATATATAACTTGAAGAAATAGTGATAACAATGTTTAGAAGATGATGACACTAGTATGAATATAGAAAGATTTATCCCTTATCTGCTTCATGGGAACAAGCTATGAGGTGTTAAGTTATGTAAGAGGTTTCACCTTGAGAGTATGAGTGTCTGAGCTGACACCCTATGAATGTGTGAGTTGGAGTACTCATACGCAGATTCTACCATATTAAGCTTCCAAAGAATTGTCTCGACTGTAAACACATCAGCCAATCCCTGCAAAAATTAGCACTCAACTCCTTTCCCTAAAGCGTGTTAGTAGTAATGAACTCGATGTCAAAGTTTAATCACCAGATCATCGTGATGAGATACATGTTATAGGCGATTTAGAAATCAGGATTTAAGTGACAAAATGATAAAAACTACACAAGATTAGAAACAGCCTTATTGGCATATGCTGCAGTATTCTATAGAATGAAATACTTTGTTATTTAGTTAAATTCTCACAGATATGTAGGAGAACCATTCCGCAACACCCACCGATAGATCTATGACTGTTTGTTGAAAAGGAAGTCCTTTCTCTGCACTATCCATCATCATTCTTGAAGGCACACCTGGTCACATAGTGCAAACTGCTAATGTCAGTTGACCATATTATGCACAATGTGGATTTTTTTATTCTATCGTGACCAAGGATCTCATTTGGGAGCAAATACTATTATGTTATTTTTTGGAAAATATTACAGAAAGACATAACCTGCCATTAAGCTCATCAGATGAGGAACGCGAAGACGAAGCTGATCAGGCATCACTTTCAAAAGGGGTATCAAAGGCTGCAACTGTGACTTGCTGAAACTTGTAGCTTCATAACATATATTTGAGAATATGATATGATGATCAACAAATTGCTACATGTACGCGCCATAATAATAATAGGAATGCGATAAACATGCTTCTTACTTGGATTAGCCAAAACTAAATTAAGATCAATGTCTTGGGTGCGGGCGGCAACAGCTAGCGCAAGGCATGCACCCATGGATTCACCAACTATATATATGGGTCTCCTAGGATAACGATGACTTTCAGATCTAACTGTTCTTTCAACTAACTTCACAAGATCTACACCAAAAGGGGCAAAGATAATCTAATTAGCAGCATATATATTGTTCAACTAGAGAAAGAAAGGTATTATGAAAACATAGAATTTTTTTTTTTTTTGGATTTTTAGGGGGTTTGGAGAAAGCACACTAGTTTCTAGGAGATTTTTGAAAGTGTGTCAAGTAATTTCGTGTGTCAAGTAATTTCATGTGTCACCTCAGCTATTTTAAACATTTCTTATCAAATTATTTTAGACTTTGCCACACAAAGTACTACAAACTTCCTAGAAACCATAACAGTTTCAAAGCTTTCTACAAAATATCATGTTTTCTCTAGACCACCTAAAAATCCAAAAAGTTTTAGTTCCTCACATGCGCATTTAGTCGATTTAAAGTTTGTCATCTAACTTGTCAACTGCGTATGTTTAATTAGAAGTTCTCTTTGATTTAATGATTTGTTATGTCATTCTGGGCTTTTCTTCTCTTCCTTATCTGTAATATATATAACTATCATAACAAAAACAAAATATTATTGTACAATATAATTCAGGTGAAAACCTGTTGCTGAAGATGTTCTAAGCAACATTCTTCATCAAAGGCATGTGACATATCCTAGGCTTGTCTATCCTAAAATATCCTTCAGGCTTCAGCTAATTCTCAATCTACATCTTCCAAAAACATAAATTGTATCAAAGTTATTTACTTTCTTCTATTATGTCATTGTTTTGACTCACAAGCCCAATAATTTGATGCTAGTTGTTGATTAAGAAAACTTGAAACATACAAAAAAACATGATTATTTGAGTTTTTCAAAAGGATACCCACATCACAAGTGCACTAGTCAAAACTAGTAATCTTAGATATTAAGGTTTACGGTAACAAGTAGGGTCAAAATATCCATACACGAATTTCTCCAACTTCATAACAAGGGTCCTCAAACCTTTCATCGGTATATAAGTAAGCTCACTAAATGAATATTTTTTCTACTAAAACCTTCCATCGGTCTATATAAATAACCTCACTAAACGAATATATTTTCTACTAAAATTTAGAGGAGTTATGAAGCTTTTAAGCATCCCGCAAAATTCTCACTTGTTCTTAGGCTTGTGTAAGGTTGATGGTATAGTCCAAATTCCTTCACTTGGGTTCCAACATTAAATACATGAAATTATCAAGAAATTTCACTTTTGTGTTATTCTAGTTAAACTAAAAATCATATGAAACTTGGTGTAACACCGATGAACTAGGATAAGTAAACATGTTATATATTATTTAGTAGGAACTAATATTCAAAGAAAACCGCATGGAAGAGTAGAAATTGTAAAAGTCAATGTCAAGTATCAATCCCATTAAAAATGGACAAAGTTAGGAATAGCTTTAAGACTAACTAAATCAATACTTTTTTAATAGGGAACTAACCATCACATCACATCGTATAAACATACTCTTAACCTGCATCATTCGTCCACTATAATATATGAACCATTGTGTTACATAAATGTTATAATCTAAAGAAGAATAATAAAAAATCAAACAAGTTGAGAAGTATGAATCGTAGATTTGTGTTAGGAATGTTATGATTTCGAGGAGAATAAGATTCCAATAGGCCATACAGACTATGGAATTTTATTTCTAAACCTAATAAGAATTTTGTTGGTACAAACCGCTTGAAAAAACACACTCAAAACACACACTTAAATCAAATATGTTATCTTTGTTTAAAATTTATTGAAAAATAAAATGCTAAAACTTTATATATAACGAAAAACAAACATAAAACAACCCACGTGAACTCTTGCTCCATGATCCCCTATCATGCACGTAACTAAATTTCCAACTTACTTGGTCTACATGCATGACCAATTCTCACGATATATAGAACACTAATTAAACTCTATAAAACAAGTAAATAATTAATAATAAATACTTCTATCATATGTTTGGAGCCAACTCTAAACCGTATCCAAACCTTCCCTTTTTTTCTCTTTTGCACCTTGAAACCACCCCCATCAATTGAATCAATACTCCCATTCAACCCATCATCAACAAAATCGCCAACGCGTTTCATAATACCACTTGGTAACATAGAGTATTTCCCTGAAAAACACATGTAACAAAAGTTGGGATTTGGGAGAGTCACCGACCAACATCTTTAAGCTGTCGATTTGAAGAAATGCAAGCGAATCTTACCCGATGAATTCTCAATTATCCTCAACACTCATCATGTTTGATATTAACTCCTCTGAGCTCGGTGTATCAACTGCTAGTAACAAGAAGAGATAATAGGCGGGCTCACGATCCTCATATGAACTTGTTTCGCCCCCGTTTCTTTTAACATCCGAACGATCTTTGAAGATGTGGTTCCTCTCACGATCAAATCATCAACCACCACAACTTGTTTGCCATCCAACACGGCTTTAACTTGTGAGAGCTTTAACTTAACCCCAAAGTCACGAATCTGCTGAGACGTTTCGATAAGCGTCCTACCAACATAATGTGACCTGATCAAGCCCTGCTGAAACGGGACACTAGTCTTGTTAGCATACGCAATGGCTGTAACCACACCAGAATCAGGTATAACAATCACCATATCACAATATAACAATCACCATATCACAATAAAAAGGACACCCGGTGGCTAAATCTCATTAAACTTCCGTCTTGATTCATACACAGATATCCCATAAACAACCAAATTCGGCAATGGAAAGTAGATGTATTCAAAGATGGAAGATTTGCGCTCTGGGTGTGGCATCAAACATAAAGATTGAACACAATCTTTATCGATGATCAAAACCTCGTCTGGGTTAACTTCTCTTTCATAAGTTGCCTCAAGCAAATCAAGAGCACAAGTTTCAACAGTGAAATCAATAGCAATAAAAAGTATTTGACTAGTCTATGCTCTTTTTATGTTCTTGTTCCTTTGTTATCTATCACCCCCTCTGAATCTAACACATTTGTGACAATTTCAGATCTCATCCTCCATTTATTTACACAACTTAGCAATCTTGTATTTAATCATCATCTTTAACTTATTGCTCAACAGATCAAATGCAACTTTGAGTCATCTCTTAGATCTTGAACTATTCACCTAACATTTGTAATCATTGGAGGTAATCGTCAATTGGTTGTAGCTTGATCATTGACGTTTCCACGTTTGTAACTGTTGACAATTATGTCAAAGTCAGGAGTTTAGTTTTTTGTTAATATTGTGGTTTGAACTTTGTTATTGGATTGTTAACTGAGTTGATAGTAGTGAACAAGGTTTGTGTAAATTTGCAAATCTTGTGAAACTATAGGGACTCAATGTGTATAGTTCAAAGTTTGGTTGTTAGTGTGCCTAATGATTTTTATAATGAGACTGGATCGAGCAGTTTGTGATTCATCTTTGTAATTGTAAGTTCTCGATCATAATATAGTTTATCTTCTTCGTATTATTTTTGATTATCTTGAGTTGATTCTTAGTCAATTTACTCATCTACGCGATTGATTCATTTTTTGTGAATGTTTCACTTTTTGAACGACAACAACAATAAATAAAAAATACAAATAAACGGATAACTTTGATAATAAAATATAGTTTTATTTGCTTATAATTTGATTCAAACATACAAACAATATTAGGTATAGATTTTTTTAACCTTAAAATTATTAGTCTCGCCTGAATCAGTTATGAAAGAACGGGTTTGGTTCGAATATTCATTATTTGTTATTCAAATGTATTATGCTTTTGTTAAGAGGTATAATAAATATGAAATCTATAGTCTATACTTTAGTCGGAAACATCCTCCCAATCTCCGGTTAGAAATACTATATATAATTAATGCATGATCACACATCCGATATCAATTCTGGTTTAGTTCACAAACTCCATATTCTCACATCACTATGTTTTCAGTTTCCAAAATTTAGTCCCACCTCACGGAAAAAGGCAAACACAAGCACTACATATCATCAATGAGTTCTAGATCAACTGGTTTAGGAGGAGATATCTTATGACTTTCTAAAGTGAAGGTCATGGGTTGGAGTCTTACTAGATGCAATATGTTTCTAGTGGGCCAAAAAATTTAGGCGTGAGTGATCTTTCGCCACTAAGTTTACCCTAGTGACCGAGCTTAAAAATTATTCGTTGGTCGTTCAAAAAAACAAGCACTACACATCTCTAGAAAACAAAATCCACCTCCAAATTCTTTTCAAACCGGAGTGATAGTCTAACCTAACCCACTTCCGGTTGATCTGATTCGATCAAATTTTGCTTTTCAACGTTAAATTAAACTGGTCCACCCTCAGTTTTGTTGTTCAACTGGTCGGTTTGATCAAGTCACAAAAAGTTATATTCAAACATTAGTTATTGGTAATTGGAGTGTGTTGTTAAAGAAAAGAAAGATTAAAATATTAAGTATAAACTCAAATATAAGGTACCTAACTTAAATTAGGATGATATAAACAAATATATTAAACCACACTACATTTGTGTATATATTAAAAATCAACCTCTTCTAATTGTGGTAATTGACAAGAAAGGTGCAACTTCTAAGCTTATATTTGTTATTTTATTTAATACTTAACATGGTAATATTTTAATATTATAAATAGTTAAAAAAAAAAATTCAAATTTTCTTATAATTAATTTACCTATATGTGTTGAAACAAATTTGAGGCATAGTGTGTTCTAGGTTATTGAATTTGGAAAATGTAGTTTTGTTTTTATAATACTCTTTTTAACGGTGTGTTATTATCAGCATGTTAGGATGGATTTTTTAAAAGTTTTTTTTTTATTTTTTTGAGTGGTAAAAAAATAAAATACCTCTTCAAAAGTTAGAAATTATAACTTCAATATTTTTATCTTTTTACCTTTCCAAAAGATGAAAAGAAATTTTTTAAGGTCATCCAAACATGCATTATGTATAAACTAATGTCTTTTGTTTAGAGAGAGAAAGAGGGCTTTTTGTAGAGGGGGAGGTAGCTCTTCTTGCTGCCGGCCATAGAGCACCACCGGATTGTTTTGGTGGCCGGCCTATATCTCGCGTCTGGGGCAAAACACTATCGGTTTTGTTAGGCTCTCTGACTTTCTCAAATACTATCGCTGTCGCCGATGATGCATGTGATGGGCTCCCGTCGGTAAAGGCCGTCAAAGGGAGAGTCGGATTCGAAAGCGGAAGAGACATCGAGTTCCGCCACCACGTTGGGCCGGCATTCGCCACTCACATCCTGTTTATTTTGGTGTTTTAAGACGGTGGTGTAATTGAGACGTTTTGATCGAGTCAAGTCGGGTCAAATTACAGGTCGAAGTGGTTAATGTAACCGGGTCATGGATACGGGTATGAATAGTATTATTTTAGTCACATGTTTATTATTAGTTTGTTGAGTCAAAGTAGTGGGTTAGTGGTTCTTATTTTTTTTAGGTGCAAGAGTTCATTTTCTTATTTAATGTAGTGTTTGATTATGAATGAATAGAACAAGAAAGAGTCCAAGCAGTAAATCATCTCTCATTATGTGTTTGACTTGGGCCTGAACCAACATTCTTTGCATGTGTTTAGACGAGCAGCTATGTTAGTTGCCCGTCTTTCCGCCCTCATTCCAACCTCCCATGGCCTCTAGTGGTGGTTGCGTTGACATCGATTCCTTAGAACTCTATGGTTCTTTCACAAGTTCTCTTTTATCTTCATCTTTGGAAAACCATACGTGATGATGGTGGCCGCTGATGATGCTAACCTTTTATGAGTCTGTTGATGTCCTATGCTGAGCACGGTTACTACGTGGGTTGTTTGTTTATAGATGGGTCTTTGTTGGTTGGGTTTTTGTTTTTCAAGTTTTTCTCGATGACGATGCACGTTGGGGCATCTTAGAGCTTATGGGTACAAATCCTTGGTTTTTTGGTTGGATATACCGTCAACATTATGGATTTTTTTGTGGATTTTGTCATCTTGTTTGTGTTTTTTCCTTTGTGACGGTGAGGTTGGCTCATCGAAGAGTTAGCTGTCGACTTGTGTTGGCTATGATGACAGGTTAAAACATGTTTGAGCCACAAGGTAAAGTATGGATGGTTAGAATGTATTGTATCGGTAGGCGATAATGTTAAACAAACAAAAACCATGGTTGTACACGCGTTGCAATCCTCTAGATTGCAACCACATGGTTGTGTTTCTGAGCTTCATTGAATGTTGTTCATGGTTGGTGAAGATGTATTTGATCACAAAATGGGCATGACCTTCCATATTTACAAAGTGAACATAACATGGTTGTGTTTTGTTAGTTTTTTGTTATCCTTACACTAAAATTTGTGCCGATTGCTCCGGTATGGCAGCTGTTTCCGGTGTGCTGCCACAACCGGTCATTAATTCTGAGCCACACTCCAACAATTACAATGTTTCCTGTCTTAAGTAGTTGGTTAGCAACACGATGAAACGGTTAAGTCGTGGCTGTGATGGTGGGTTATACATACGCCTCGGTTTCCCCCGTCTTTAAGACGCGCAACGCGAGTCTGGCTTTCCCCGTTTTTCATATCTTATTTTTACTCCATCGGATCGTCAACGCGGGTTTGAATCCAGACTCTTTTTTCATTACTTTTCATTTTTAAAAGCTATTTTATGTATTTCAGCTTTTTTTGTTTTCTTTTTCAACATACTTTTATATTAAAAAAATCAACGCTATTTTTTTGAACCGGTTTGTTTTTCCGTATAGTATTTCGAACATTGTTGAGGTTCCCGGTGCTATGCCTAGAGGTGTACAAACCGGTTTTTTTACCCAAACCGGTTCGGATTTAAAACCGAACCAGTTTTTTTGTCGTGGAGTCAAACTGGTTTTTTTTCATACCAGTTCGGGTTACAAACCGGTTTAGCTTACCGGATACTCAAATTTGTCAAACCGGTTTGAAACCGGTTTTTTTAAATAAACCGGTTCTAGGACCGGTTTTTAACTTTTTAAACCGGTTTATAAACCGGTTTTAAGAGTGGGGTTACCAAACCAACATACAAATTGGGACCGGTTTAGCTATGCCTGCATTTACATAAAGGGTTTTCTCTTTTCTCAACATACATATTTTCATATTTTCATATGTTTGATCTTACTTTTCACCGTAATGCCCGAATCAATTTACTCATTACCCTACATATTTAAAAAGCAAAGTAAACAAGCAATGGGCTTTGTCTGTTTTTGAAATTGGCCACTAGAGTTTTATGGTTTTTGTGATACCTGTGCTACATTCCTATTGGACCGCAACAAACCTGTAACACCTTTCCTTTCTTCTTATTAAATTTACCATTTCTTTACAGAGAGAATAGGGGCGCATGGATTTGTGTTCATCGAACCGTTGTATGCCTGTAATTTGTTTCTTGGTCTTCGATCTCTAATAGAGATCGATTAACGGTTTCGATTTTGAATTTTTTTTGTTTGATTTCATCTTTTTCTACATTCAGTAGCTTAAAGTTACTTTTGATTTGTTTATGTTGCTATTGGATTTTTAATGTTTTGAGAACCCTAGAAAATTTGTATGTTTTTTTTTATCATAGGGAAGTCCTTCAGATTACCAAATATCTAGGAAACTTAGCTTGCTATAACCTCATTAACCAACTGAGTATACGGAACATGTTTTGATAGATATAAATTGGCTAAAACAAAGGAATTTACAGCGAGGATGTTATAGTTATGTCGTTGTTGTTCAATTCTTCTTATACGTGTGACGTGACAGCGTGATCTTTCATATTTGTTGTGTTAGAAATAAACGCTCTAGAAAACAACCACCGAAGAAATCGATCAAAGAAAGAAAGAATTGGTAACTTCAAGAATCAAGTTCTACTATGAATTCAAGAAAACAATACAAGAAGAAGATCAATTTTGAATACAAAGTTCGCTACGACCACTCTCGTCTAACCCTAAGATTATATGCTGATCTAAGTTGTTAACAAACTATTAACAACCACAATTACAACAATGACAACATAAGTCCCTAAACTATTACACTATGATACTTTCAGCACTAAAACAATACTAAAACTATAACTACTGATTTTCTGACTTTATTATTAACAACACTCCACCTTAAAGTCAAATTAGTGATTTCAACCAAAATCCAATGACTCGATACAAAATAGAAATTTAGAACCAGATAATCCCTTTGTAAGCATGTCAGCAGAATTTTCTTCAGTGCCCACCTGAACAACCTTCACGTCTTGTGAATTAATCACATCTCTTATAAAATGTAGTCTCATATTTATGTGTTTAATTCTCTCATGAAACACACTATGTTTAGACAGCTGCACAACACCTTGATTATCATAACACACTACAACTTCTTTCAAAAAAACTCCTACTTTTTAACAAAACCTTTGAGCCATAAAGCCTCTTTAATGGCCTCAGTCAAGGCTATATATTCAGCCTCTGTAGTAGACAAAGCTAGTACATGTTGTAAAGTAGACTTCCAACTCACCAGATTACCCAAAACCAAGAAAGCATAGAAGTTACACATATGCCTTTATCTAGATCCTTAGCATAATCAGAATCGACAAAGTCAAGAATCTGATTACAACTATTAGCATTATTTTGATAAACAAGACCATACTCTCTAGTACCATTCAGATATCTCATAAGCCATTTAACAGCATTCCAATGACTCTTCCCTAGATCAGCTAGATACCTGCTTACCATACTCACACCAAACCCAATATTTGGTCTAGTACACACCATAAGATACATCAAGCTTACCACAACATTAGCATATGAAACTCTTGACATATAACTCTTATCAGCATCAGTCACACGAGAATCCTTGTTAGACAACTTGAAATGTTGAGCAAAAGGAGACTTGACAGGCTTACTACCATCCAAACCGTAATTCTTCAGAACTTTGACTCAACTTCATTGCTTTTGAAGCCTATCTCTTGATATCTCCATACCAATAATCTTTTTAGCTTCACCCAATTGCTTCATATCAAACTCCTCCATAAGCAATTGTTTGATTCTTTCTATCTCACTTCTATCTTTACATGCTACCAACATGTCATCCACATATAGCAAAAGATAAACAAATGAACAAGAATAACTCCTCTTTAGATACACACAACTGTCATATTCACTCTTAACAAACCCATGAGTTACCATAAACTCATCAAATATTCTATTCCATTGTCTAGGTGGCTACTTAAGTCCATACAAGGACTTTTTGAACAAACAAACCTTACCTTCTTTTCCTTTTTAATGAACCCACAACGCTGAGACATATAAATCTCTTCCTCCAAAAAACCATGTAAAAAGGTTGTCTTTACATCCAACTGCTCAAGTTCAAGATCAAAATAAGCAACCAGAGAAAGAATAACTCTTATTGAAGTATGTTTGACCACAGGTGAGCAAATCTCATTATAATCCACTCCTGCTCTTTGAGTAAATCCTTTAGCAACAAGCCTAGCTTTATACCTAGGCCCTTCCACTCCTGGTATTCCCTCCTTCAATTTAAAAACCCATTTACAAGGTACCAACCTCTGACCTTTAGGCTTGTATATTAACTCCCAAGTCTTGTTCTTCTACAAGGAAGACATATCTTCTTCCATTGCCTTTAACCAATCATTCTTATCTTTAGAACACACGACTTCTTCATAAGTCAGAGGTTCAAATACACTTTTTTCTTCAGCAGCAGTGAATGCCACAGCTGACACATTATCTCCTTCTCTATACCTTAAAGGAGGAACTACATTTCTTCTGAACCTATTCCTGGCTAAACTGTAAGAAAACTCATTAGTGCATTGCACACTACTAGGCTCTTCAGGTAGGGACTTGTCTATATCCACCTTAATTTGAACCCCATCTTCTTTAACACCTTCAGCACCAAACTTATGATTGTCATTGTTTACATCTTTGAACATGACATCTTCCTGAAAGACTACATCTCTACTAACTATTACTCTTGGATCAACAAGTCTCCATAATCTATAACCCTTAACCCCTTCAGGATATCCTAGAAACACACATTTATGTGCCCTTGGTTCTAATTTACCCTGACTAATATGAGCATAGACTAATGACCCAAAGCCTCTAAGATCATCATAGTCTTGCTTCTCTCCAGACCATACCTCCGTAGGAGTTTTCTTGTTTAAAGCAGCACTAGGCGATCAATTAACCAAGTAAGCTGCAGTAGATACAGCTTCCCCCCAGAATGTCTTTGGTAGTCCTGAGCTTATCAACATACACCTCACTTTATCTAGAAGTGTTTGGTTCATCCTTTCCACAAGCCCATTTTGTTGAGGATAACCAGGAACTGTAAGATGGCTTTTTATACCAAGTTCTTTACCATACTTATTGAATTCACCATTGCAAAACTCAAGGTCATTATCTATTCTTAGCATCTTCACCTTCCTTCTTGTTTGTTTCTCCACCAAGGCTCTCCAGTCTTTGAATTTATTGAAAGCTTCATATTTCCCATTTAACACATACACCAGACTCTTCTTGAGAAATCATCTATAATAGAAAGAAAATAGTTTGCTCCACCTAGTGACTGTGTTCTAGCAGGCCCCCATAGGTCTGAGTGCACATAATCCAAAACTCCCTTTGAATTATGCTTACCTTTATTGAACTTTACCTTATGATCTTTCTCCATCTCACAAAAACCAAAGTCAGCAGAATTAACATTACCAAGAACACCCTGATGAGTCAATTCTATGAGCCATTGCTAACTGATATGCCCTAGTCTTTGATGCCACAACTGGGCACCATTAACCAGCCTATTTGTAACTACTGAAGCATCTCCCAAAATAACTTTTCCATCTAACAGGTATGTGTTATTCTCCCTCCTAGACCCAGTGAGTACCACCATGGAGCCTTTAATCACCTTTGCCTTCCTATCTTTTAGACTTACATGAAACCCTTTTTTTTAAAGAGTACCCATCAACACTAAACTCCTTTTTAACTCAAGAACATACCTCACATCATTTATCTTTAGATCAGTTCCATTTCCAAGCTTGAACATTACTGATCCAACTCCTAAAACTTTACAGGACCTGTCATCTTCGAGCTTGACAGTTCCCACTTCTTGTTCTTTGTAATCACAAAAATTCCTTCACAGGCGTCATGTGAAACGAACACCCTGAGTCTAACACCCACTCCAGCTGGTTAACTTCCTTTGTCATAACCAACACATCAACACTATCATATCCATCTAACCCATTATTAGACTGAATGTAATTGCTTGAGCTCTTGGACCCACTCGATTCTCCCTGTCTTCTTTTCCATTCGAGGAATTCCCTTTTTAGATGCTTCTCTGAATTACACACGAAGCATCTTCTTCTAAATTTGGACTTGGATCATGACTTATCTTTTTCTTTAGAGGACCTTTGTTCTGGTCTTCCCCTTACGAACTGACCTTCTCCTCCATCATCATTCAGGTCTCCTCGCTTCTTGAGTTCCTTTGAATTCATTGCCGCCAAGACTTCTTCCATCGAGAGATTCTCCCTTCCATACATCAGTGTATCGACGAAATGTTCGTAGGAATGCGACAATAATGCTAGGAATATGATCGCTTGATGTTCATCTTCTAGAGTTGCATCAATGTTTTCTAAATCCAGAACAAGTTTATTAAACTCATCCGTATGGTCTTCTAAGGATTTCCCTGCAGCCATTTGGAACGTGTATAACCTCTTCTTTAGGTATAATCGATTTGCAAGCGACTTTGTCATATACAGGCTCTCGAGTTTTGCCCATATTCCAGCAGCGGTTGTTTCTTTCGAAACCTCTCTCAACACCCGATCTCCAAGACATAGGATGACTGCACTATGTGCCTTCTCCATGATATCTTTCTTCTCTTTATCGGTTAGAGTCGTTGGTAGACTCGATTCACCACCCAGTGCATCAACAATACCTTGATGAACTAACAACGCTCGCATTTTCAATCTCCAGATGCCAAAATCGTTTTTGCCATCGAACTTCTCTAGATCGAACTTCGCAGATACTATTTCTTCCTTTTCAATTCTTCAAGTCTTCCCACCTCTTTCACATTATCGAGCACAAGGCTCTGATACCACTTGTTAGAAATAAACGCTCAAGAAAACAACCACCGAAGAAATCAATCAAAGAAAGAAAGAATCGGTAACTTCAAGAATCAAGTTCTACTATGAATTCAAGAAAACAATACAAGAAGAAGATCAATTTTGTATACAAAGTTCGCTACGACCACTCTCGTCTAACCCTAAGATTATATGCTGATTTGAGTTGTTAATAAATTATTAACAACCACAATTACAAGAATGACAACATAAGTCCCTGAACTATTACACTATGCTACTTTCAGCACTAAAACAATACTAAAACTATAACTACTGATTTTCTGACTTTATTATTAACATGTTGGGTAATTGAGTTGTCGTTTTTTCAATAGACTTTGATGTCCACATTCTTGATTATGTGAAATTCTTTGTTATGTGAAGCAATTGGTTGGATGCCATGCTGACAAATTAGGATTTATTTATGTTGTCGTTTCTTCTTTTTAATTAGTTTCTTTATGCCAACATGTTTGCATATGGTTAGTTTTCTATTTTGGCTCTTCAGTTATAGTTATGTTGTGTTAATTTCAACACCAACAAGATTGCTATACTTACAACCGTTCATGCTTAGTATAATATTTCATGTTTTGATCGCTTTTTCTTATTCATCACGTGTTGTTTATTTTACGAATTGGAATTTAGTTTAAGTTTTTCAGCAAGGCTCATCTCGACAAAAACTTCACTTCAGTTTGAAGGCCATGCTATATTAAATTTTGTGAATTCAGGAGTTAATTGGTGGATATGCATCCTGCGGTTTGATTTGCTTCAACTTTAGGTTAAACTATATGCTTGTGGTCGATGATGATGAGAAAAACCTCATCTGATACTTACTATTGGTTTTGTGTTCACTGATGGTTACATGGTTCTTCTTTCGGTATTTGTTGGTATATTAATTTGTTGTTGCTACTAATGTCAATGAAGACGTGTCATTGCTCATCCGAGACTACCGTTGTTTCTGTGTTAGGGCCGTGATAACTCAAGTGGGGTGGTATTGGTTGTTTTGGCATGGTTACCAATAAAGGTTAGCAGCCGCAACCGATATCATGTTCTGAGCCCAACGATAATGTTAAGTTGTTTTAATGTGTTCATTGTGCGCGCAACGCGCGCGAGTGTCAAATACCAGTTAGTTTTAAGTATTAACTACTAGATAGAAATAACATAAAAAACATATAAAATATTATTCTTTTTTAAGCAACTTAAGTTGAAATATTCAAAAAAAAATATAAAATATGAATTACGTTGAAAAATATCATAATGAAGTCTATAGGCCCAGTTAATTTCATATAATTTACAAAAATATATTTTTTAACTACTTTTTTTAAACGGTCAACGAATAATTTTTAAGTCCGGTCACCCGGGTAAATCCATTGGCGAAAGGCCATTCACACCCGCAAACACAGATCCTGTTCGCCCATCATTCCAAAGAAAACTCACCACCCAAAGGTCTATTGTGATAAAACCCTTAATCCCACTTTAAAAAGTCATGAGATGTCTTCTTCTAGACCACTTGATCTAGGACTCATTGGTTTTTAACAACTACTAAACTACTGATAAATCCACCTACTCTATTGTGGCCTCTGGAATGTAAATCATCAACCTACAAAAAAGGTAGCACCTATAACACATCCGGATATCAATGAACCGAAAGCGCGCCTTGATATGCTCGTGAAAATATGTTTTTGTGACATATTGTGTTCATGCGATTTTTATGACGAAAGTTAGCTCATGTTCTTTCTTCCAACAACCTTACTTTCTTTTAGGTTGGGAAGTTTAATATACAAGACTATATATACGTAGAATCATTAGATTTCTATCTAAAAATTTTTCAAAATAAAAAAATTGGTAGAAATGCAAGATTTATGCATTTCTTTGAAAATTAAAATATATTTATATAAATAAATTTCTACATGTTGGTAAATGATTAATAGTTAAAAGACATTGCTTCAATTATCATAAAATTTATCGGCTCCAATCAATGACCTGTAGGGCGACCGATTTGATATCGGGCGATGAGTGTGAATCTAGAAGATGATGACGATTCTTTAATTTCTAACTATTTAGTTGTTAATTCTTGACTGAAAACAATACTAAATTTTGTCACAAATAAGTTAACGTGTTTACTTTCTCTCCACTGAAAGAAGCAAAACCACATTTGCTTTCAACGAGTGCTGTTCGGTACTCCTCTTCGGTATTTGTGTATATTAAATAATAAATGAATTTAAGGAAGAGAAAGTGACCTGCAAAAGGTGTTCGGTCTGATGTAGGAATATGCAAGCACCATATGTCAAATATCCTTCAATCAGTTTTAAAGAATAAAATCAGAACAATAACTTAATAAAGACAATATAGGATAGAAACAACAGCAGCCAACCAGTAGAACCGTCCGGTTTACCCGACCGGCGAGGTCAGGTCGCCGGTCTGGTTTCTAAAACCACAGTTATATGTGTCAATATGTTTAGTGTTTTCATTTACTAGTTTTAGGTTCCGTTACTATTAAATATCTGAATGTAATAGTGACAGAATATTCTGTTGTTGCTAGTACTGTAACAGAATCAGGACTGGCTATAGCAATTGTTAATGTCGCACTGAATTTTAATTAGCAACGAAAATTTAGTCGCAAATTCTCTCTATAATGAAAGATACTTTCGTTTAACAGTGAAGGCATATTTCACTAGAAAGGTTTGAGAAACGAGGTCAAAAGAAGCTAAAACCAAACATTACCCGATTTAATTACACTGCTAAAAAAATTGACACTTGTGATCGAAATACGGTCGCTAATTTGCGACCATTTTAGGACTGAAAAAGTGAGATTTCTATCAGTAAACTGTAAATCACATGGAACTGATGAGGAAAGTACATACTGTCCTAGCCTTTGATGATGCAACAGAAGTGCATGCCCATTACCATCGATTCCTGAATAAAAACAATCACACTTGATCATCTTTTCTTCCAAAACATAATCAGATTTCGTATGCCTATGCCCCAATTAAGCGAATCAAATAGAGAATGTAAATAAAGATTCATCAGTTTTGGAAAGAGTAACAACTAACAAACCAGGTAAAGTGAGTAGGAGAGGAGACTCTTTGAAGCGCGAGGCGCACTCGAGTGGCGAAAACCATCTCGGGGGTCCACCGTCAGATTTGTTTAACAAATCCGACGACTGTTGGAAGTAGTCGCGTAAGGTAGCGCCCCTGTGAGCTAGTTTTACGCCGGTGACGGTGGTGCGGTTGATCACCGGCGAGAGATAGGGAGGAGGTGGTGGAAGGGTGAACATTATGAACGCTTTTGTATCAAGTACTAGTGGTTCATTATATTTTGATGAGAGTAATGACTCTAGTGGTTGATAGTAACTCATAAGTGTTGCACTAATGCCATATTTGGCTAAACCGGTGTACAAGTAACTTATACATGGTTTCTAGGGGTGTCAGGTTAGCTTGGGACTAATGTTGCGTTATAACTTGAAAAAATTATATTAGATCTTAAAAATATTATATTAGTTTAAAGTAATTATTTTTTAAAGAATATTATATTCTGTGAAGTTACATTAGATTTAAAACAACTTTCTTTAAACTGATACAATATTTTGTTACCAAATGTAATCTTTTGAAAATCCAACTAGTTTTATCGTAAGAGAAGAAAGCAACTTCACTGAAATGGCATGTCTTTCTTTTCAACTTTCGTTTAGATAATATAATATTTTGTTATGAAATGCAATCTATTTGTTAGTGATAACGTGATATAAATTGAATTCTCTCTACTAATTAGGTGGAGAGATTACCATGTTATGGCAAACACCGTTGCTAAACTCTTATGATTACTCATTTACTTCAAAAACTTGAACCATGCCACCAGATCATCCTATGATATTGTGTGACAATCTAAGTGACATTTTTCTCTCATCAAATCATGTTTCTTATAAATATGTCTCACACATTAACTTGGATTATCATTTTATCCTTGAATTGGTATCATCTGACAAGTTATACACTAAGTTTATTTCAACCAAACTACAGGTGACGAACATCTTTACTAAAAGCGTATCTCGTCACCTGTTCGAATTCTTCCGGCACTTGCTTCTGGTCCACCACCATGCCGCTTAAGGGGTGCCATGATAGACAATTAATTATCAACTCTTTCATTCTTGTATTATGGGCATGTTTGGATGGGCTTTTTAAAAGTCCTTTTGACTTTTTGGAAGGGTAAAAAAATAAAAATACCCTTTTAAAGTTAGAAATTAGAGTAAATTATAAATTTTATCCTTTAATCATTTTAAAATTATAGATCTTGTCCTTAAACTTTTATAATTATATTGAGTATTCTTTATTTGAAAACTTATCATGCTTTATGTCCTTTCAACTAGACTTGTACAAACCGGTTCTAAAACCCAAACCGGTTCGGGTCCCAAACCGAAACCGGTTTGGTCAATATTGGTCAAAACCGGTTTGGCCCCAAACCGGTTCGGGTCCAAACCGGTTTCAAATCCTTAAAACCCAACCCTATCAAACCGGTTTGGGTCGGTTTGGAACCGGTTCGGACGGTTTGAAACCGGTTTGGGTCGGTTTGAAACCGGTTTGGGTCGGTTTGAAACCGGTTTGAATGCTTGGAAATGTAAACCGCTTACGAACCGACGGTTTGAAACCGATTTGAAACTGGTTTGGGCCAAACCGGTTTGGACCAAAAACCGGTTCGGGTTTTTTTCGAAGAACCGGTTCCGAACCGGTTTTTTTGTACATATCTACTTTCAACTAACAAAAATTAACTTTTTCTGTTAGTTTTGTGTAAATGACCATTTTGTCCTTATTGCTTAAAGGACGAAATCTGTAATTTTTTACTACTCTTTTTTATCTTTATGTTTTTATTTTATTTACTTTTTTGATACACTTTTTTATTTTATAATCTTAAATATTATTACTTAATTATTATTTTTGATATTTTTATAAAATATACTTTTATTAATATTTTTTAATTTAATATATATATAAATTTTTGTTTATAAAATTATTTATCTGCTTTTCTAATTGTATGAATACAAATTAGAGGGTTAAAAATATTTTTTTTTCATGTTATATAATTTAGACTAGTAATCGGTATTATTTCACTGTTGTTTTTTTATTACCATTTTGGTTTAAAAAAATTTTAAAAATAGTTTGGCTTATGGTATAAAGATTTTAATACCGTTTTGGTATAAATATTTTAACTGTGCTAAATAGTTTGATTTATGGTACATTAAATAACTACATTAATTATTAATAATATTAATAATTTATTTTTACATTATAATTTTTTTTCTAAATTAAGAAATAGATCTTTTTATTAATATTATTTCTATAGAAATAGTTTAATATAAAATATTTTTTCTCTAAAAAATAAAAGTATTAATGTAATATTTTAAAATTGGTTTTTTAAAGTAATATTTTAATAAAATATAATTAAAATAGGAAGTTATAGTAAGGAAATTTTCAAAATGAAAATTTTTTAAAACGTTATTTTGAAACAAAATATTTACTTCATCTTTGAAATAAAATTTAAAAAGTTCATATTATTGTTTTATTATTTATAGGTAGTTATTACTCATACGTAATTCCAATAATATCATAGTATTTCATGTTATAATTAATAACTTTTATTTTATTTCATATTTTATTTATTTAGTCTATTAAAGAAAGTAAAAAAGAGTGAAAATTACATGGCTCGTTCTTTATGTTAACATATTATCACACATTTTGTCATTCAAGTTATTATCACACATTTTGTAATGCAAGTAATTTATGTTAGATTTTCTGTTAATCACTTACTTTAAAAAAACCCAAAAATAAATACCAAAACATTTAGAATTTTTTTTACTTTGTTTGAAACAATCTGCATAACCACCATCCCTTCACAGGAACACCCCCTGTCTCCCATTTTCTTTTGTAACTTCAACTAAACGACAAAGAGAAAAAACACCTAGCAATGTAACAATCTAGCGATTCTTTAGCGTACTTGTAAACATTGATACAACAAGGATGTTAAAATTGATAGAAGTTATAAGAAGAATGATATGTTATGTTAACATACATTTTGTCATTCAAGTAACTTACATTAGATTTTTTGTTAAATGATAAAATTGTCCTTACTTTTAAGAAACCCAAAAATAAATACCAAAATATTTAGGAAAAAAAAACTTTCTTTGAAACGGTCTGCATAACCACCATCCCTTCACAGGCAACACCCTCATCTCCCATTTTCAATTGTAAATTTAACAACGACAAAGAGAAAAAAACACCATCAACGTAAAGATCTAGTGATTTTTTTGCATATTTATAGTCGTAAATGTTGATAAAACAAAGGGGTGAATTTTATAAAGTTAAGATATAAGAAGAATAGTTTATAAAGTTAAGATATATAAAAATAATATGTTATTCCTAAACACTAAACAAACAAAAAAATAACAAAAAGAAATTAAACAAACATAACCATAATCAAACCATGAGGGGTTCAACTAAATATCTAACAAATAAAAAAAAGTAACATCGATGAGAAAAAGAGGAAATTTAAAAAGAAAATACAAAATAAAAGCACGCCGGGGGTTGGGAGTGGGGTGGGTTGGTATCGAACTTGGGTTGTTGGAGGATGATAGCGTGCGGCTTACTATGAAGCTGACCGTCTATTTAGATGTTTATTGTGCTCTCTGTATATTTAAAACACTATGAACATCCGATAAAAAACCAATAATCAACGGTACAATGGAAGCATGTTACATGACAAAGACAACCAATAGTGAATTACTAATCACTTTAATTTGAAATTTAATAGTTATAATGAATTACTATAAGAAACCACTTATTTTAGTAACATTATTTAAAAACAGAATAATATAATATAACCGTATACTAAATCCAATGACATCTATATATCATTTATATGTTTTCATCTTGTCATTTATGTATTCAATGATGAAATTAGGGCTGTTCAAATAGCTCAGCGTTCTCGAACTCGTTCGAAAAAAGTTCGGATTTTTTCTCGTTCGAATTTTGGCTCGTTCGAATTTTGGCTCGTTTGTAAACGAACCGAGCGGCTCAGTTCGATTTGAAAACGAACCGAGCACGAGCAAAGGTACGCTCGTTCGACGCTCGTTCGTCGCTCGCTCGGTTTCGCTCGAATAACTTTTTAGATTTAGTTTTTATATATTATATAGTTATAAATTTATTTAG
>BJCM01061804.1:0-24285 GCA_018326385.1 Flaveria bidentis
ATTATATAAGTTTATTACAAGCCATTTTATAACTAAATAAATTTTAAGTAAACTTTCCATTTAATTATTTATTATAAAATGATTAATAACACTTTATAAAAAAATTACTTATAACTGTATAAGTTATTATAAGTTGTTTTAAATAATTAGTAAATAAATTATTCACATTGTAAGTTGCATTTAATCTATTAAAACTATTCAAATAATTTAATAATGGAAAGTCAAAATGAGTTCGGATTTGGATTTATAATTTGAAAAAAAAAAATGACGGATGTTACAGTGCAACTCTTAAATACATCATTAAGCTTTCCACACCTACAATTCAAACATAACACAAAATGATTACACTTGATCGAAAAATCACATTAAAAACATATATTTAAACATATAAAACACATACAAAACATGAACGCATCATCAACCTTTATACTTAATATTAAAGACCGAACTGTGTTAACACTCACCAGGTTCACAATGTACACATTCAACACATGTAATAGAATTATATATTTGTGAATAGAGGTGTTGTATATCATGCTTAGCAAGTGATTTGTGTTTGATAGTGTTGTACCATGTGTTTTGTTGGGTTGTACCAACCTTTTTGTCTTTTTTAATTAAATATTTAATTTTTTTTTATTTTAACTCGATACTTTTACATATTTTAATTAACCTTTTTTTCCAATATTTTTTTACTTTCAACTTCGGTCCTATGCTTTTTATATTTTATAATTTTTTTAGTTTTACGTATCGGTCTAAATTTTGGTAGTTAACATGCCACAGTGTACATGTGTGGTTCAATATTTTACACTTACTTTTTGTTTAATGGCTTCATTACAATGTGCTGGTCCTAGATTACTTACTTTTAATTTCATATGTTTTACGTTCCGCCTGCGTGCTTCAGTTTTTTTACGTCTACTTATCATTCGTTTTATTTTTTAGTTTTTATGCGTTTTGTTTGTGTAATTCATCTTTTTATTTTTTTTAATACATGATTTTTCGGTGTTGGTGGTTTCCGATGATAGTGTGCTATATTAATGCTACTTGATATGGTTTTACGCCGCCTACGACGTAAGGGCATAATACTAGTTGCTTTCTAATAACAACACAACAACGTTTTACTAACAAACACCTCCAGGTAACATTAAAGATCAAACAAAGAAGAAAACTTATATTGCAGCTTTAAGTTCAACATTTATATTCACAACATCGTAATTTTGTATCTCGCATAAGAGACAGAAAAAAAATATATAGTTAAATTTTATGTTTTAAAGTTTGAACTTTGAATGAAACAACAAGAAATCAAAATTTTTAATTGTCCACAAGCTAAAATTAAGAAAGTTACAATTTCACAACCATGGAGGCTACACAATCTTTCTTATATTAAGCGGAAAGATAAAATCAGTAACGACAAAACTTTATAATTGTATTTGATTATTCTCTTTAAATCCATTTTTTGGGACGAAAGTTAGAGCAAAGATTATTAAAAGTTTCATTTTTCTTCTTTCACTCATTTTCATTAAGCAACTCGGTATCATTTTTCACTTTCTTAATACTTTTTTACTCCTCTTTTTATAAAGAACTTGAGAACACAACGTGATTGATATATATTTTTACGTTGGGTTGTATTTATGGTAATACTTTCTTTTTACGGTTATAACCTATTTTGTAGATCATGAAATCATAATTTTGATAGAAGCTACTATTAAAAACTAAAAAGCTTCAAAATGCTTTTGACAAGTTATGCCCATAAAGTGCAACGTTTTGTCAACCAACATATTTCTTAAAGGAAAGAAACTTACCAAGCAAATATAGCCCATACATTACGGTTAAAACTAAAAATTTTATAGTTAAAATATAATAATCTAAGAATAGGCCTTTTATAGTTTTTGGACGGCCACAAAATAAATGATGATAATAAAAGACTTAAGCTTTAAAATGATTTTTATCCAATTCTAACTTTTATAAACCCAAAAAATAAGAAAATAAAAGAGAAGAAAACCGTTGGAGAACACATACTTCAAAGTCATAAAAGAAAACGTAAAAATCGTTGATTGAAAAACAAATTTAAGATTATAACGAATATTTAATCCAAAGAAATCTTAGCATATCTTATTTTCACTTAAATAAATAAAGATACTTGTACAACTCTGTTAACGTGCAAAATGCGTCCAACACAAATGTTGCATCTTTCTTTTGTATTTTTAATTTAATGTTTACAAATATTCCTATAATTAATTATTACCGGATCCTCTTAACTAGGGTTGTAAATGAATCAAATGAACACAAATAGAGTTTTGTTTGTGTTCTGTCACATTCGTGTTCGTTCATTAAAAAAATAACTTGTTCATGAACTATTCACGAACGATTACTAACTAAAATTTCTTATTCGTATTCGTTCATTAAGGCAATGAATCCGTTCATGAACTGTTCAAGAATATAAATGAGTGTAAACGAAGGCAAACAAATGAACACAAATTTATGAATATTAACGAACACAAACAATATTTCTTAAAACAAACAAATACAAACTATCATAATTCATGTATTGACTTTATAATTAAAATCACAAAAGTTATGTAATATCCACCATATATAAATAAATACTTAACATAATTATCCTATGAACGAACAAATACCAAATGTTCACGAACATAAATGAACAAACGCAGCCTTTGTTCATGTACGTGTGTTTATCTAAACAAACAAATTTTTTTCGTTCGTGTTTGTTTATTTATTAAAAAACGAACATAAACGAACTTTCCGCCAAACAGTTCATGAATTGTTCGTTGAATGTTCGATTCGTTTACAACCCTACCCTTAACCCAATAGTATATGAAGTGTACATGGTGATTTCGAATCATAAGATTTTTTGTTCAAGTTCTACAGTAAAAACTAGTTAGCTTTATAAGATTACATGGGTGTATATTTGTCGTTCTGATAACAAACGATAGTAACTATAATTAAACTCCACGCATTGCGTGGAGGCGTAAAACCGTACAAAATAACACTAATATAACACCATCATTAATGACTATCAACACTGAAATTATGTTGTGTTAATAAGAAGAAATAAGGCCAAAGCGTAAAATATATAAAAATATTAATAAGTCGATTTAAGACTCACACGTTGAGACGAACCTGTTAAAAGAGAAAAATAGATGTAAAAATGATAAACCACGTACGCACGTTGTGCTGTGTCAACTCACAGAATTTAGAACTAAACGTAAAATTAGTGAATCGCACATGCATGCATCTATCATGTTAACTTGCAAAGCATACAACGAATGTATAACGAAAATTTACAATATATAAATAGTATATGATTAAAGTTGAAAGTATGAAATTTTGTGAGATTAAATTAAAAAAGATAAAGAGTTTTGGGTTTAAAGTAAAAATAATCAAAAAAGTAAAAAAAAATTATTTTTTTTAAAACTCCTATGCATAAGATACAACATCTTTATGCATAAAAAGTTTGGTAATTAATATAATATATAAATTAGACCATTAACTAATAGACCTGATTAACATATCTAAAAATAATTCCCTTATAATTTATTTTCGTATCTAAGTGTTACATTTCTTAAATGAGTTAGTATTTGAATATAATAAAAGACAACAAAAGAAAGAAACAGAATTTCAAAGTCAACACACGCGTAAAGGGTGGTGTAAGTTGTAGCCCATCTCGGTCGTTATCTCACAAAACTCGGACTCCCTCACATGAAGCCGTTATGCTTTGCTTTCTTTATTTTCTTCTACACGAGACAAAACTATATTAATTTAATTAAGGGCTTTGAATTTTATATTATGGTAAATGAATAATATTTTATTAGTTTACGAAAAAACAGTGGTTAAAAGTCCTTTTTATTCTTCATATATACTATAGAGGATACATGGGTAGAGGTTATTGTAATAATATTTTCTACAACTAAAAATTATGATTTGATTAGATTAATTCTACTAAGAGATATATCGTTTTTTAATAAGATAAAAGTCTCTCCAAGAGCCACAAACTAAAGACTCATGGGAAAGAATATATGTTACTATCCTACAATAACTATACGATCTATAATGATTTGCTACATATCATTCCTCAACTGAATAACACTGTATCTCATGCATATTGAATGGTTTTCGCAAACATATTTCAAGACAACCAGAACTCATGAATAGTATACCTTAAACATAATTTCTTTAACATGAGGCTTGACAGTTTTTCTAATAGCTTTACTTCCGATCAAGCTCTCAAGACTTTATCGGATCAGCTTGCTAATGTTGGGGCTCTCGTTAATAATCAACACCATGTACTACAACTTATTACAGGTTTGAACAAGTAGTACGATGACATGGCTACGCTTTTACAACAAACATCTTCTCTTCCTGCCTTCTTTGAAGCAAGATCGAAGCTAATTCCGGAAGAAACCATGAAAACTAATCAGGCTTCTATTTCAACCGTACGATATAAGAATGATACTAAACCCTCTTACTGACCACTGGACGAACATCTCAGTCTCCAAAAGTCTTAGAAAACCTAGTATGTTTGGCATAACTCTCGGTCTATTTTTTCTCATCTTGAACCTACTCTCCAATGAAGTGATTGCTGCTCACGTGTGTAGGCATCTATTAATTCACTTGATGATGAACTTTTCTAGGATATCCATTCCAAAATCATAAAACTTAAGTCATTCATAGAAATAATTGAAGCACTAGAGTCTACGATTAACCTGATTCATTAGCCATCATATTGTTTTATCATTACCCGATCCAATATCAAATCACAAGTAAAGCTCTTTTTTATCTTATCTAATTATTGATATAAAATATAACTTTAAATTGTTCAAGGAATGAAATCCAAAACCTAGAGTTAAGTCACAAGTTCTAATTATATATATTAATATTCTAAATTGGATCTTGTTTATCCCCAAAACAAATGATAATATTCTGATAGATCTTATAATATATTCAACTACAAATCTTAGTTATATATTAGTATAAATCAAAATTACTAATAAACAATAAAATCATTAGTTCAATGCCACATGGAATGATTAACCACTAATTGCCAAACGCATGGTATCATTTAATATATGTTGATTAACCTTTGATTCCCACTTGCCTACCTCCATTAGAAAAACAAAAAAAGAATTCCCACTTGCCCACCTCATCTTCTCTCTTTCTATAAGTAGTATGCATTTTGTGTTCAAAATCAGTCTCACCCCTCTCTTTGTAGTCCTAACAAACATGACTCGTAAACTTAGCCTATTGCATCATGTGGTCATATATGTTGGGTTGATACAGGCTGCAACATTTGCGGTTGCCGTTGAACCCCAAGTTCCGTGTTACTTCATATTTGGAGACTCGTTGGTTGACAGTGGCAACAACAATGGACTTACAACCATGGCTAAAGTCAATTACCCACCTTATGGGATTGATTTCCCACAAGGTGTCACCGGTAGATTTACCAATGGTCGGACCGTTGCGGACATCATCGGTTAGTCTCTTTTAGTTTCTGAAATCCTATTTCATGACATTATTTGAAAAATAAATACATTTTACTTAAATGCATGTTCAAATCAAGTGATTCAATGTTCATTTATCAGTATTGTCACAAAAGTTATTGTTTCTCATAATTTTCATGGTTTTTGTATAACTAAATGTAGGGTTATACATGCTCAAGTTAAGTTAATACACTACTGATGTAATATATAACTTTAGGGGTGTGAAAAAGGCGAGCAAAGCCTGAGCTCGCTAATGCTCAAGCTCAGCTCGTTTTGATTTGAAAGAGCTCAAGCTCGATATGTGAAGCTCGAACTCGAGCTCATTTATTAAATGAGCCATGACAATAGCAGGCTCGAGCTAGTTCAAGTTCAACTTAATTTGAACTTTTAGTAAACCGGTTCCAAATAGCTTTTGATATGTCTTGATTATCCATATAACTAACTAAAGCTTAAAATTCCATATTACTAAATCATCACTTTAAACATATTTAATTACCTAATTTGTTGATATAACATGATATTACGATACGTGTACTATATATGCATATTAAAATATAGTAAATCGAATTATTGTCTTCAAGCTTCAGAGTTATTAAACTCTTATAATATATTTCAGATATCGTCCGTGTGATACTCGAGGGTTTTAAATAATAAAGTCAATGCTAGATCTTTGTGAACTATATCACGCTTTTAGACTTTTTGTTAATAGAATAATTGACTGTAATGTGTTGATGTCAACAAATCGTTTACTTGATTTCAGGTCAACTTTTAGGTTTTCCTAAGTTCATTCCACCTTATGCTACCGCAACTAACCAAGAGATCAGCACAGGCGTTAACTACGGTAGTGGTAGTGCTGGTATCAGAGAGGAATCTGGAAGCCATCTGGTAATTAAACATATATTCAATAGTTTGATTCTCGTTTGAATTCAAATTAAACGAGAAACTTTTGTTTTTATATTTGGTCGTGTTATATATGTCATTGTAGGGTGATCGGATTAGCCTGGATAGACAACTACTTAATCACCAAGCAATAATTTCACGCCTTTCAGCATTGCAAAACAACAAGACATTTACTAACGAATACCTGAAAAAATGCATTTATTTAGCAAATATAGGAAGCAATGACTACATTAATAACTACTTGATACCTAGTTTTTACCCTACGAGCAAAACATATACTGTCGATCAATATGCCGCTGTCCTTGTGCAACAATACTCTCAACAACTAAAGGTACACACTTTGTTTTATGATATACCCTTTTGAGCATCGTATAGTCGAATGTATCACTCTAATCATTTTATTGTTGTTTATATAATCTTATGATAGACGTTGTACAATATGGGAGCTAGGAAGATTGCTGTGTTTGGTTTGGGTCAAATAGGGTGCACCCCGGCTGAGATAAAAAGGTTTGGAACCAATGGGAAACCTTGCGTAGAGTGGATCAATGACGTGGTTAAGCTATTTAATGACAAGCTTAAGAGTCTTGTTATTGCGCTCAACTCTAATTACTTAGATGCAAAGTTCACTTTCATCAACCTTACTAGTATATCGGCGCCACAAGGAGGTAACCCATCGGTTCAAACACATAAAATTTATCATGTGACATGTTGATTACAACATCATTAATACTTTTTTGTTATGAATAGTGTTTATTTATTGAAATGTTTGGATTTTGTAGATGTACCATTACCAGGTGCTCCTTGTTGTCAAGTAAGGGAAGATGGACAATGCGTTCCAAACTCAAGCCCTTGTCTCATTCGGGCTTTGACCGTTTTCTATGATGGTTTTCATCCTAGTGAAACTGCGAACGAGCTCATCGCGGCAAGATCATACACTGAACTGTCTCCGGCGGATACACATCCATATGATATTAGTCATTTGGCTCGACTTTAACATTGAACAAGATTGAATGATACATATTTTTTCGTGATTCTATGTATGTATTGCAAATAAGCAATTCAAATGGATAATAAATGTATGTTTACATTTAAAGCACCTATAAACAATATCCACAATTGATATGCCCTTTACACAGTTCCTCATTCTCCTTTGGTCTAGTTCTTCATTACGGGCCACGTTGCTTGTATGTTTTTTGTTTAATACCAAACTAAGACTAATCTTGTTGCCTAATTAATTATGCAATTCAAATTAAATTAATGAAGATGTATTTGACTATATAGAATTCTAGGAGACTCTAAATTGTGGGGAATTCATAGAGCAACATGGATAATCTAAGAATCGTGTATCACTTATAAATTGAAATCATGTGGTATTAATTTCAATCTGAACTTTCTAGCCAGATAAAACTAGAAGTTAATCAAGAATGAGTATGATGATTTTATGAAACGGTATGATAACCAAAGACTTTGTTTTAGTATTCATGAGTTGGGCTAGAAACTCCCTTCTAGTAGTTATGCATTTGAATTCAAAAATGACAAAGAAAACTGCAAATATTTACATTGAGTTTCAATTACGTCAGAGACTGAGTCCAAGACTCCTCAAGGGGCTGTCGAATGTTGGACCTCGTTTTCAGCGGCGCTACCTTTGACCCTGCCAAGGGATCATTGCCCCTTTGAGACCCCAATAAGCTAGGTTCTAAATATTAAAATTATAATAAACTCAAACAAGTATATCATACTCACCTAGCCCCAAACTTGTTAATGTATATTATAAATTATTTTGTCTAAGTCAATCCAATAGACCAGCATATATAACATAATTTGATTAGAAATTGAAAAGAAAAAAAGCATAATGAATAGTTATAAGCACCAAGTTCTTAGGAGACACCGTTTAAGGACATTACTAGAAAATATATTTTCATAGTGAATTTATATCAATATTTGTACATTGTTTTTTTTTTATTTTGAATCGGCAATTAATTAATTTATATTAATGTTGAGATTGTGTTAAATGATCATATTAGTCGCTTAACTCATCAAACTACACTAGTGAACAGATTTTCGTAGGACTATGATGGTTTTGCATAACCACTTAATAGCATTTTTTATATGAACCTGTTTATTCATCTTTTCAAAATTTGAACATCTAGGCGATTTTAGAAACCTTTGCATGTGTAGGTACAAGGAAATTCATAGCATTGATTGTACCAACATTACACATCAATTAAGGGTTCATATAAGGGCCAAGCGAATTCATTGGTTGCGCTTTTCAGGGAAGTGAATTCAATGAAACAAAAATGGTTTCAAGGAATGAAGATAAATAATACATAAGGTTACCAGTAAAGGAAGTAAATTCAAGGAAGCCAAAATGATCTTTGTAGAATCTCACAAGTTTATTGTTGGGTTCATTGAAAAATCTTATTAATCTAAGTAGTTAAGATAAGTCAGATATCGTATCTACGGAGAACATCTGGTTAGTGTTATATGATTTGTTTCATTCATTGGCTAGTTTAATACTTTGTGAAAATGGATGTTGAATTGAGTAACTAGTTACTAGTAAAACATGTGCAAGTAACTAAAATTGATTAGGGAGACAATTAAAAGCAAGGGTAATCCAGCATGCGATCCAGGTTTGATTATCGGTAATTGTTTAGTTTAACTTGGTGGAAAATCCTTAACGAGGATTCTATGCATGTAACGCTTAATAAGTGACGTAAATAACTAAAACTTAATGGGTCTTAGTACACAATACCAATTCAATTAGCAACAAAAACTTTACAACCATACAATTCACGGAAGATTATATGGCATTCAAATAAAGGTTAAACAATTGTTTAAATAACCAAAACACAAGTTAAAATTATAAAAGAACTTAATGGGTTCTAAAATTTATTCCTGACACAAGTTAAACACAAACAATAACCTGACCACACAAAACCTATTACCTGAAATAGATCACAAGAAGATTAGCCACTCATTATTGTTGAATAATCTTCAAAACCATTAATAATTTGCAAATTGGACGATTGAATGTTGTTGGAGAGAGATCAAATGGTAAAACAAAATATGGCCTAGGAATTCTTAAACTTGTCAAAAGTCACCCTAGGTTGAATGAGGTGCAAGTGGTGGCTGAAAATCAACGAAATTATGAATTTATAGGTGTTTCATGTCGGCCCTAGCGTAGCCTGGCCAGCGTAGGTTACGTTGGATGCTTTTCTACTATTTTGTTGTCGTAGCCTATGCTGGCTATAGTAGGCGACAATAGAGGCTTTATGTTGTGCTTGGAATCTTCGTTTTCTCGACTCGTCCAATGTCTTTCTCATCATTAAAGCTTCCAACTTGACCATTTTATCTATAAAATCACTACAACTTGTAGTAACTTATTCAAAAAAATCAAATGTATGAAAACGAGTAATTACATTTTATATTAAACATTTAAGCACTTAAAACACCATTCCATCACACTCATAAAAGTTGCATGACATTCTATCTTGGAAGTCGTAAGTACTTAGTCATACTATATTTTTATAATTTAATGAACAAATAGGTATCCATGTATTTATAAATTAATTAAATAACTGTAAAGGATGATCTATGTTAATTTATTTGAGGAAGTGTTGTCGTAACATGTTTGCATAGAAACTAATGACGCTTGAGAGGTAAAATAGAAACTTGTGGAAGATAATATCTTGTGAGGCTTGAGAGGTTTGTGGTCATGTGTTCATGTTGGATTACGAGCTTGGGAGAAGCTATAGCCTATATATGTTGCATGGCTCCAATTATCATTTATATATTCATCTAACAAAACCAAAACCATATATTGTCGGGTATGGTTATACTGAACAAGAACATAGTTAATTTTTTTAATAATATAGTGGTGATATGAACATATCCGCTATATTTGTTCTTGGTGTGCTCGGTTTGATCATGTTGTAACTAGAAAACGTACTAGCACAACTAGTGCTACCTAAGATTACATGGATTGGTATTCGCCCTTAGTGCTATTTTATTTGTAGCTATCTAGGTCTCAAGAAGCAAATGCACATGGATTTCGAAATCACCAAGGGGATTTCAACTTATGGTACGATGTGCTTTTCATTTATTAATATTTTAATTTTGTATTTAAATATGTTATCTAATATAGTAGTCATATGCAAATAGATGGTTTGAGTCATTTACCAAAGACTGATTGATATAATGTGAAGTTATTCCTGATATTTTACATGAAGCATTTATGAAATATTGCAAATGAGGGTATGAAACTAGGGCATGCATGATATGCTTATGTTATTTGTCGACGAATTTAAGTAGAAAATTGTAGGACTTTCAAAATAACACTATAGCTCAAACTTCATGTACAAGGGATAAAAGACGTGATGGTCAAGGTGCTAACACAGGACCGCTCGAATATAGAGCAAGAAGGTGTGTCACATTTGGAACATAGGGTGCCTCAAATTTTAAACATGGTAGTACCTGTCGATAATCATATCTGTCGGTGATCATCGCTAAGGTCTGTTATTGATTCGTTAGGGTGCCTCAAATTTAATTGCTCAAGTCATGTTTAACAATATTATATTTTCAATTCTCTCTTACAAAACCAAATAGAAAAATAAAATGAAACAAATATGTAACTAATTCTATAAAGTCCTTAAAATTAAAAAGCAAAGAAACCGTTGTGTAACAAATACATTAAAGTTTCAACAATATTTAATCCAACAAGATACTAACAAATCTTATCTTATATTCAAATGAAAATGTTTGATCTATTGAACTTTTTTAATTGATATCTTACATTTCTAAAAGTTATGTTTTTTTTTCTTTTTATAATTAAAATAGTTTATATTTATAACATCCTAGCAACCTTTAAACAATATTAAAAAAAACATTAGAGATAACAAACTTCCAATGTCAATGCGCGCATGATTAGTGCACACATCTTGTCGTTATAGTCCACAACAGCGATACGCGGCCCATTTTTTATCGACTTATCGTCACTTTATTATCTTCTAGAGTAGACATGTTAGAGGTGCACAAATATTATAGACCTAAACAAGTTTTTGGTGAAATTGGAATGAGTTAGTTTAAAGAAATGGTTGTAAAGGAATTCAGGGTGGTCTTGGGATCGGCTTTTTTATAAATCAAATCGACTCGAGCCGGTTCTTATCTTAAGGAGTTTAAAATGTGAGTTTGAACTCGGCTCGTTTATATATGAGTCAACTTGTTTATATCAAAACGGGAGAATGTATTTTTAATTATATTTTAAAAAATTAATAATTGGCCGATTATAATCCATATTATTAATTTGATAGGTAACACTCTTAATTTATTACCAAGAACAGTTTCAGTAAAATAATTATCAAACATATGCATTTGATTTGCACTCGATTTCATTCATAAAAATAATTATGAATGAAATAAAAACGTACAAGGTAAATTGGATTTAAAATAATTAAATTGAGCATAAATATTTGATAGTTATGTCACTTTTATTATTATTGGTAATAAAAGTGAAAGTTGGGAGCGTTATCGTCTAAATTAATTGTATGAATTATTATCCGTTAATAAGTAATAGTTTGGATTATTAAAATTTGTTTTGCTTTAAAAAATAATAATTTTGTCATTTCTAAAATCTTCATACAAATAAAAATAAATTTTAATATTTTTTATATTACTTTTGTTAACTTATAGAAAGAATGATACGATATTTCTATTTCATGAACCATAACCATCCTGTATATGTTTATGCTTAAGTTTTTTATTTGAAAATATCAAATTAACTATATATCTATGATCAATTTTAATTAGCATAACATAAATTTGGTTTATAATTTATAGTATTATATAACTTTTAATTTAAACGAGGCAACGAGCCAACTAACGAGCAGATCACGAGCTGAGCTGAACTTGGCTTGGGCTCTGTTGTTTACAAATTGAACCAAGACAGTTTGACTCGATTACAAACCAAACCAATTTAGAGCCGACTACAAGCCACGAGCTTTTTAAACAACTGTACTTAAAGAAAGTTGAACTGGGTTTTGTTTGAGCCGCTTCAGATTCAAACCAGTCTTTAGAGGGAAATTACCTGGTTGACGGGTTTAACCGATTTAGTTTGTGTTAACCAGTTTGAAAGCATACAGTTACAAACCGATTTTCCGATTTCAAGATATTAACCTTTGATTCCCACTTGCCTAACTCCGTTGAAAAAAAAAAGAAAAAGGAATTCCCACTTATCCACCTTATCTTCTCTGTATATATAAGTGGTATGCACTTTGCATTCAAATTAATTAGTGTTACCCCTCTCTTTGTAGTCCCAACAATCATGACTCGTAAACTTGGTCTATTGTATCAAGTGCTCATATTTATAGTGTTGATACAGGTTGCAACATTTGTAGTTGCCGCTAAACCACAAGTTCCGTGTTACTTCATATTTGGAGACTCATTGGTTGATAGTGGCAATAATAATGGGCTCAAAACCGCGGCTAAAGTCAATTACCCACCTTATGGGATTGATTTCCCACAAGGTATCACCGGTAGATTCACCAACGGTCGGACAGTTGCGGACATCATTGGTCTGTCTCTTTTTCTTTCAAAAATTATATTTCATGAAATTTTGTGAAAAGAATTATATAGGACACTAACGAACGATTAACCCTGCTAGAATCTCATGAGTTATAATACATTTCATTCAAAAACATAAGTTTTTCTGGACAGCACTTGTTTTCAAACCCTGAGCTCATCAAGGCTCCAGCTCGACTCCTTTTAACTTAAGAGAGCTCAAGCTCGGAAGCTTTGCTTTGAGCTAGTTTACTATATGATTGCGCTCGAGCTCGTTTAATATCGGCTCGATTCAAACTTGTTAAAGCTTAGCTCGATTTAAGCTTTTAACAAACACATTTTAAACAGCTCGCCATCTGGCTTGACTATTTATACAACTTCCTGAAGCTTAAAATTCCATGTGTACTATATCATCATATAAATATATTTATTACTTACTTTTCAAATAACAGATATTACGATACGTGTACTATATATGTATATTAAAATAAATTAAATCGAATTATGGTATCGATTTAAGGTTTATAGTTATTTAATTCTTATAGTTATATTTCAGATATTGTATGTTTGATACGCGAGGGTTTTAAAATAATAAAGTCAATGGTATATCTTTGTGAACTATATCACGCATTTAGACTTTTCTAAGAGAAAAAATGAACTGTAATACGTTGATGTCAACAAATCGTTTACTTGGTTTCAGGTCAATTTCTAGGTTTTTCTGACTTCATTCCACCTTATGCTACCGCAACTGACCAAGAGATCAACACCGGTGTAAATTATGGTAGTGGTAGCGCTGGTATTAGAGAGGAAACCGGAAGTCAACTGGTAAACATCAATCATATGATTCTCATTTGAAATCAAATTAAACGTGAAACTGTTGTTTTATATTTGGTCGTGTTATATATGTCATTTTAGGGTGATCGGATCAGCCTAGATCGACAATTACTTAATCATCAAGCAATAATCTCGCGCCTTTCAGCATTGCAAAACAACAAAACATTTACCGATGAATACCTGAAAAAATGCATTTATTTGGCAAATATAGGAAGCAATGACTACATCAATAACTACTTGATACCTAGTTTTTACCCTACAAGCACAACATTTACGGTCGATCAATATGCTGTGGTCCTTGTGCAACAATACTCTCAACAACTAAAGGTACACACTTCGTTTTATGATATACCCTTTTGAGTATCGTATAGTCGAATGTATCACTCTAATAATTTTATTGTTGTTTATATCATCTTATAGACGTTGTACAATATGAGAGCTAGGAAGATTGTTGTGTTCGGTTTGGGTCAAATAGGGTGCACCCCGGTTGAGATAAATAGGTTTGGAACCGATGGGAAGCCTTGTGTAGAGTGGATTAATGATGCGGTTAAGCTATTTAATGACAGGCTTAAGAGTCTTGTTGATGAGCTCAACTCTAATTACTTAGACGCAAAATTCACTTTTATCAACCTTAGGAGCATATCAGCACCACAAGGAGGTAACCCACCGGTGCAAACACAAAATTAATCGTGTTACATGTTGATTACAACTTTATATATATTTTTTAGTTACGAATGGTGTTTATTTATCGAAATGTTTGGATTTTGTAGATGTACCATTACCAGGTGCTCCTTGTTGTCCAGTAAGGGGAGATGATGGACTATGTGTTCCAAACTCTAGCCCTTGTCTTGTTCGGGCTTTGTCGATTTTCTTTGATGGTTTGCATCCTAGTGAAACCGCCAACACGATAATCGCGACAAGGGCATACATTGAGTTGTCTCCAACGGATACGGACCCATATGATATCAGTCATTTGGCTCGACTTTAACATTATTGAATAAGATTGAATGATACATATTATTCTGAACTTACGTATCTACTACAAATAAGCAATTTAAATGGATAATAAATGTATGGTTACATTTAAAGAACTCATCAACAATATCTATGACTAATGGGCCCATTACACTGGCTATCATTTTCCCTTGGTATACCTAGTTCTTCTTTCGGGCACGTTGCTTATATGTTTTTTTATGTGAAAGTAAGTCGAACCATATTTTCTAATTAATTACGCAAACTCTAACTTGTGCGGAATTTAATGATTAATAACTATAAGCACCAAATTCTTAGGAGACATAATTTAGGGACATTACCGGAAAAGAATTATATATAAGTATTTGTATGTAATGTGTTATTTTGATTCACTTATTAATAATTTATATTAATGCTAAGATTGTGTTAAATGATCATATTGGTCGTGTAACTCGTCAACCTACACCAGTGAAGAGCTTTTGGTAGGACTATGATGGTTTTGTAAATCTAGGTGTTTTTGAAACCTTTGCACATTTAAGTACAAAAGAATTCATAGTATCGATTGTTACCAATATTACTCATCACTTAGGGGTACGTTTAAGGGCCAAACAAATTCAATGGTCGTGTGTTCATTTGTTGTTACAGACTTAGGAGAGGCTATGTTGCATGGCTCCAACTATCCTTTGCTATTGATGTAACAAAACAATATATTGCTGGGTATGCTAAAAATAAACTATAACAAAACTTAAATATTAATTAATAATATAGCGATGACATGAACATCTCGACGATATTTGTCCTTTTATTGTATACTTGGTTTGATCACGTTGTAGCTAGAAAACACACTAGCACAACTAGTGCTAGTGAAGATTACATAGATTGGTCTTGGTTTCGCATTGCTTTATATGTAACTATCTAGGATCTCAAGAGCCAACTCACATGAGTTTCAAAATCAAGAAGGGAGATTTCAACTTATGGTATGTTGTGTTTTTTATTTATTAATATTTTAATTTTGTATTTAAATAAATTTTATAATATGCTTGTCAAATGCAAATGGATGGTTCCATATAATATTCTAAAAATATGAAGCATTTACTAAATATGGCAATTGAACGGGTATGGAATTAGCGCATGCACAATAATGTTTATAATATTTGTCGATGCATTTGAGAAAAAATCAATAGAACTTTCAAAATGACACTATATCTCAAACTTCATATAGAAGGGTACCTCATATTTTGAACATCATGATGATCCGTCGGTCGTTAAGGTCTGTCGTTGATTCGTTAGTAAAATTTTAACACAAGGCTAGTTTCCCAAAGGATTTTTACAATTAGATTACTTGGACATCCTATCTGTACCGCTAGATTATTAACGGAATTGAATGTTTATAAAATTATAAAAAACAATGAAACAATTATGTAACTAATTCTATAAAGTTTTTATAATAAAAAGTAAAGAAACCGTTGTGTAACAAATATTTTGAAGTTTCAAGTTCTATCCATCAGATTTTCAAAGCTTATTTTTTTAACGTTGACCCGTCTTGACACGTTGATCAACGTTTCAATGATGGCAATTGGTTTTCTACATTGATTGATGGTTCATTTGCACATTCTTTTTAAAGAAGAGAGAATGTAGAATATGAATAAGTGTAGAACTAGCTTTAGTAAAAGTATGCATTACACCAGTTAAATAAATAAAATATTAAATGAAATAAGAATTTATTAATTATAAAACGGTATTCTAATATAAGATAAAATTACAATTAAGTATGATCAGCACGAACTATAAGTAATAGACAATGATATTAACTTTGTTTAAAAAAGTTTCTTACTATAACTTCCAATGTTATATATTTTTGGTCCATAAAATTTTTGCTTTTTAAAAATACCAATTTTAAAATATTTCACATTTTTAAAAAGGTTTGATGTTTTAGAAAAATTATTTATATAAAAAATTTGTTTCCTTAGAATAATATTAATCAAAAAATGTCATTCTTTATTTATTAAAAAATACTTTTAGTATAAAAAAAATAAAAAATTAGTATTTAATGTAGTTAGTTAATACCAGAGAGAATAAAAAAAATTGATAAAAAGAAATAGGTGGTACCATGTGTCACCCTTAGTTAAAAGAAATAGGACATTTCAAAGTTACAATTAAGGAGGGGTTTCATTATTTTCTAACAATAATTGTGGACTATTCAAGAGTTGTTTATTTATGTCTATTAGAAAAAAAAAACTGAAGTGTTTGAAAATATTGGTAGTTTTAATAATCATCTGAAAAACTAGTATGATAACAATATTAAAATGTTTCGAACAGGTAATGGAACATGATTTACTAATAAACAGATGAATCAACTTTGTTTAAAAATTGAAATAGTTCTATAAACTTTTTGTGTTTATGCTCTTTAACAAAACGGTATTGTTGAAACGAAACAAAAACACCTCCTTATATGAAGCTAGGTCTCTATATTTTTAGGGGATTTAATATGTGGAGTGAGTATGTATATTCAAGGGCCCATATTCAATTATTCAAATACTAAAAAAGGTTAAAAGCTGTTTGACCTTGAAAATAGTAATGTCTTGTTATCACGAGATGTTAAATTTTATAAACATTTTTTTTTCCCAATTAAGAACATAGTGGTATCAATTATTCTAAAACAAGACTGTTAATATCTTAATAAAGAGTTTTAGTAAATCTCTTTATCTCAAGTTCTGACAATAAGTATATATAAAAAAGGTATATATAATAATACCAATATATCTCCTAGTTTACGAATCACAACTCAACTAGAGTTGAAGCAAGTGATAAATATCAAAAGGGTAAACATCTGATGGATTAAGTGCAAGGTATGTTCTTTTCGAAGCTATCTTGTTTGCGGCTTCGGTAGAATGATATGCATCCCAAAAGAAATATTCATTCCTGTCTTTACATGGAACTTCAAACGGTAGACATGTAACAGCACCATTATTCAACCCCAATCCACAACACGCGCTATTCACCACCTTAAATCCTAATCAATAGGAGAGAAACTATGTTATTTTTAAACTATCATAGAAACTAACTAGAGTTGAACCAGTATGGTAACTTATACCAAAAGCTGAAGGGTTTTGGATGACTTCCATGCTCATATCATAGAAGTTCAAATAGATAAATTTTGCATTGCATAGGCTCTTGTTGTAGTTAAGCTCATCAACAAGTAACTTCAAATAGTGGTTAAACAGTTGAACCGCGGTATTAATATATTCTACGCATGATTCATTTGAATAGTGACGCGACATCTCAAATGGAGTGCAACCGATTGGACCCAAGCCATGCAAAGCTACCTTCCTTGCGCCATAGTTGTATAGTTTCTGTGATGTAACTAAATGTTAGATAATTCATAAGGTTACTAGTTGTTTATTGTATTAAAGCATTCAAAACTCGTTCTTTAAATTGATGTGAGTGTATTTTTTATATTATATAATATGGTTATAAGTTGTTGAGAATAAAACATAGAGAAAACTTATTGTTCAATCTATACTTTTGGAAAATACTATTTAAACCCCTATAATATTTTTAATATAATAGATGATGGTAGGGAATGAGTTGTGAATACTTTTATTGTAGAGAGGTCAATGCATGTGTGACATATCATGGTATAATATTTTTAATATAATAGATGATGGTAGGGAATGAGTTGTGAATACTTTTATTGTAGAGAGGTCAATGCATGTGTGACATATCATGGTATAATATTTTTAATATAATAGATGATGGTAGGGAATGAGTTGTGAATACTTTTATTGTAGAGAGGTCAATGCATGTGTGACATATCATGGTATAATATTTTTAATATAATAGATGATGGTAGGGAATGAGTTGTGAATACTTTTATTGTAGAGAGGTCAATGCATGTGTGACATATCATGGTATAATATTTTTAATATAATAGATGATGGTAGGGAATGAGTTGTGAATACTTTTATTGTAGAGAGGTCAATGCATGTGTGACATATCATGGCCTTATGGTTATGTAAACATTGCCTTGAAGAATAAGAAACATCATATATGAAAGGGATAAATGACCATCTAGCTATTTGTGAATTGCTAGTTACTATATACATGTGTTAGATTTGATATAGGATAATGGCGCTTAACATTGTTAGAAACAAGATTAAACCTTAAAAATGTTAACACGTGTTACAGTTTTAAAGGCCGTAAATAATAAATAAACAAAAGAGATGCATCATAACTAATACCAACCTCGGAAGTTGAGTTTGTTAACTATTATTGTTTTTATTATTTGATTTATCATTTATCTTTAATTTTGTTTCTTGGTCATTTAGTTTGAATACGAGAATATTTATTGGCCTTTTATCATTATCATATAATCCTTTAGTTACACTTCTAATATAAGGAGTTGAATCTTAGTTGTTTATATATAAAGAGAAGATATCTATGCACAACATTAATTATTACAAGAACAAAGAGAATAAAATGATTCATTCTTTTATCAACCTTAAAAGCTTTTTAAAGTAAAAGAAAACAATAATATATAGATTCAAAAGAACTATTAACAAATTTTGCTTAGGTATATAAATTACACATGTATTACCTACACATAAACAACATGTGTATATAAACAAATAAAAATTCAAGAACATACAAAGAAAGTAGTTTGTTGAGTTTAAGTACATAACATACACATTTGTATCTATGAAATACAAAATTTAGAAACAAATACCACTTAAACAAAAAAATTAAAAGATTTATATTTTTTTATTGGAATAATAATCTAGTGTTCTAAATCCCACCTTATACGAAAATATCCGAAGGCAAGCGCTATAAATTATGGATATGGTATTATAACCAATACAAGATACAACGATTGCACAAGCGGAGGCATAAAAACTTACCAGAATTTGACTTCTATATTGTTGAATGATGACTTTGGTGAATTCCTCAGCTGTAAACATGTTGCTAGTGTCGTACATGGATGTTAAGAAAAAATTGTTCAGGTAATCGTTACTACCGAATCCTACATGATAGAAGCACTTCTGGAGGTAAGTTGATGCCAAATCTGGTCCTCCTAGAATATCACTGATACTCAACACTGTCAATTCATGATTTTGAAGTTGTTGATCAAAGGTTATCCGATCACCCTGTAATGCATTATAGATCATATTAAAGTTTTAAGTTTCCTATGGTTGCAACTATGAAAAGTTAAGAGTGTTGTTTGAATTTTAATCACCAAGTGGTGGCCAGTCTCGCTTCGAATTCCTGCAGCTGCTGATGCATAGTTTAGTCCAAGAAGTATATTAGATCCATTCGAAAAGGCGAATGGAGGAATGTGACTGGTAAAACCTAAATGTTCAGCTTCAAAAACATGGATAATGTATCATATTAGGCAAAGAAAGATGTAACTTAGGATTATTAAAAGAGAAAATGAGATTAAAATGATTTAAACTATGATCCATTGCCTTATATAATTAATACTGGTAATTTGATCAATAATACTTTAAATTAGGTGTCATGGGCAATACTAGTAGCACAGTAATCATAGATTTATACCCACTTAATTTACATTTGATTTCACTTGTATGTTTTTTTTTACTTTTCTTCATAATCATTATTACGAGAGAAGGTTAGAAATCAAGTGTAAATATTTGATAGTTTTTGCTACTTGGATTTCCTTGACGGTGAAAATAAAACTTATGAGTGTCATTAGTAAAGTATAGATTATAATTGGCCATTGGGTAGTATATATAGTTTGGATTATTAAAATCCAATTAAACTATATACATAATAAAGAGATTATTATAATTTGCCGAGTAAAAACTGTGGGGTGCCAATTACACATCTAAATACCCATGAAATCAGCAAAGTTTCGCCCGTTGCAAAACCTTCCTGTTGGTCCGGCGCTGAAGTCAATGCCGTGAGGCAAGTAAATGGCTTTCGCAAAGGTAACTAGATGGTTATTGTTGCCATTATCGACTAAAGAGTCTCCAAATATGAAGTAACACGGTACTTGTGGTTTTCCAACCACCAGTGTTGGTAAGATAAGTAAGATAAAACCGTAACACAACCTGAACATAACATGTTCACCGTTCGATCTCATGTCGGATCGCTAATTTTGGTCTAGTAGATTGTATGAAAGAGTCTAAATTAAAGAGCAAATTTTGTAGTTTTATAGTTGAGGGAACATAAGGAGGACCAAGTAGGATAATAGGTTGGTTATTATGATGTAGTTAAATAGATTTGGTGGTGGTTGAAAATTGGCAACCTTAAATTCAGCATACAGTTAATTACCGGTAATTGATTTTGTTTATTAACTATCTAAATTCTAAAACATGTTTTTATTGTGATAAAAGTTCCGTCATTTCTATCATTTTCCTTTACGATTATATAGATCCAAACGGAAAACATTTGTAGTACCATAGTTCTGAATTTACTGAATTAAGTAGTCTTTCATATGTTAATGATTGAAAAGTACAACGAGAATTGTTGACTTTGACTACGGAAGAAAATATAAGAAACTAGTCAAAATGCATGTTTGATCGTGAAAAAACCAAACTAAACGCTTTACTTTTAGCCAATTTAAATCCTTTTTCCGATAAATAATCCGTGTAACCCAACTCGACTAAAGTCTGTTAGTCCCTAGCAGATAATGATTGGAATGAAGCCACAAAAAAAATAAACCACACGGTTAAATAGGGGACGACTCGGCTAAAATTTTGTATATCTTGGCCAAATTGTGTATGACTGGATTAAAATTTTGTGCATTTCAGCTCTTGATTAGCCGAGTGGCACATTAGATGGTTAAGGGTAGCCTGGACATATGTCGAAACCGTATTCATTTTTTGGGGGTCCCAACTAATTATTAGTTGGTTAGGAAATAATCGACTTTAGCTAAGTTGGGTAACATGGTTGTTTCTATTGATAAAAAGTGAATTTACGATAGCTAAAAGTCAATCATTTAGTTTCGTTTTTCAATTGGTCGACAAACGTTCAATATGACAATTTTCCCAAATAGTTCATTGAATTTAAATCACTATGTCACATTTTTTACAAGTATGTTATGGGGGTTATGATTGTCGAAACAAATATATTTTCATCTAAATATCAATCGGATGTTCGTATATAACAATCAAGGTTGTTTAAAAAACTCATAGCCAGAAGTTCATTCAAACATTCTCGAAACTCAAAAATCCCACGAGCTAGCTCGATTTGTATATGCTCTGAGCTGCAACCAAGGTAAGCTCGTTTGTTCAGTTCGTTTTATAGTAAGATCAAATTTTAATGTTTATACGTTATACCCATATAGTAGTCTAATATTGTTAATATTCATAAGATTAAGTTTCACATCAATTTAAGCTTGTTGACTCGACTGTTTGCCTAATAATAAATCTATTTATTTATTTGAATTAGGTAAAAGTATTATTTTTATGCCCACCGAAACTAGTAAGATTAATTCATGTTCATAACGAAAGTGTGATAGTGCATGACATTACCATCCAGCAACTTATAAGGTCAATTTGCCGTGGATGAACACATTAGAAAACTCTTAATTGTTTTTTATAAGTTAAAGTTGAGTGGAATAAATTTAACTAATCGTGTTTAAAAAAATTATTTCTCAAAATTTAGAACTGCTTAGTTAATTAAGTTGATATTCTAAACATTTATATGCACATTTTGGCTATTTATATGCAACTTTTCTAATATTTTATTTGTATTTAACTTAGTTTATGAGGACCTGTTATCAGAAAACTCATCATCTTAATTTATCATCGGCATGTGGACTTCAAAAAGTTATGACGAAAAAAAAATTAAAACGAATAGAAGCAAGATTCAAACCTGAGGGGTCTGTTAAATCACCTGTTTAGTTGTTTAAGATTTAACCCTACATCGCCTCTTGAAGGTTACTAATTGTGTTTATCTACCATTCAACCTTAGGATCCAACTGAATTTAGTCACATGCGTAGTTCATAATTAGTGGTGGAACATTGATACCTATCTCATATGTTAATTAGGATCATGAGATTGACTGTATTTACCAATGAGTGATGTGGACTATATCATCTATCAAATAGGTAAAAAGTTAGATTCATTAGCTCCTATAGTTACATTAAGGTAATCAATGACGTATGTGATTGTTTAATCACTTTGGAAGCCTCTTTAAATAATTTAAACTGAAATCCACTTACACTGTTCACAACGCACCGCCTTTAGCCCCGCTCGTGCTGTTCGTCGGAAGGGTTGCGTTGTGCAGACTTATTCGTCCTTCACCCACTCTTTGCCAAGGACGCTCCATGGATGCATTTTGTGGGGCCCACGTCACCAAAATGTGTGTTGCTTTGTTTTTTTATGATATTTTTAATGGTTGTTTGTGGGAAGGATAATGTTGGGGGGTAAAAGTTGATTGTGGAAAGGATGGATGAAAGTTAATAGAAAGCTGATGTGGTATATTAACTGAGACTATTTATGGAAATGGCGTTTTTTAGTGTTATGGATAGTATTAGTAGAATGATATATGTGTGTGTGCTAAAAGTCCTAGGGAGTATGGTTAGTATGTTATGAAAGTTGTTTAGAATGTATATTTTCAATGTGATGTAAGGTTAAATAAAATCAAACAAAATAAAACAACAAAGAATTAAGGAGAACCAACCAACAAGTTAAAGAAGAAAAGAACATGATAAAGAGCCTAGGATACCAAAACCATGGTCTGTGTTTTCCTCACATGTGTGTTATATCGATGAAGTGTGACACTAGAAGGAAACACCTACAAGGGCCCTAATGTCACGCATTTATCTTTGCAAACTTTCATGTGACACTTAGGGGTTGTTTGACAATATCTGAATGATTAAGTGTTGAACCAATAAGATGTCTAAACCATTAAATGTTAAACCATTAAGAGGTCTGAACCATTAAGAGCTAGTATATCGCTTAACTATTCAAAGGAAAATGTCTGACCAATTCAGATAAGAGGTGTTAACCATTCAGTATTAGACCTCTAACCATTTTGTATTAATATAATACTTAACCATTCAAAGGCAAACATCTGAACCATTCAGAAATCTGCTCATAAAAAAAATAGTATGAACCATTAAGTATTAAATCATTCAGACATCTGAACCATTAAGAGGCTGATTAATAGACATCCAAACAACCCTTTAGGAAACACTTACTAAGGGCCCAAATGTCGTGATCAATGTTCGTCAATTAGAGCTAATGATAAGCAATAACATTTATAGATGTTTATTTTAAGTGATGGATAGTTAATTATGGTTATTATAGGTCATGTAGGAATAGTCACTGATGGTCGTCAGTGATAATATATAGAGGCGAGTCACTAATGCTAAATTTGTGTAAAACTATGTGTTTTGAGTAGATTATAATAATATTTCGCATCATGTTTATTGTTTTTATTATTTAGAGTAAATTACATTTTTAGTTCTTTATGTACGTAGTAAATTGTATAATTTGTCTTGTTCGGCTTTGAGGTTGTGGTTAATAAGTACCCACCTGTATCAGCCATTGTCGTCTCTAC
>BJCM01061805.1:0-27593 GCA_018326385.1 Flaveria bidentis
TTAGACATATAATATTATAAAAATAATATAAAAAACCAACTCATATCATAAAAGTCACAATATTCACTAAAAAATCTTAATCTAAAGTAAAAATATATGTAAAATTCAATTTTTTTTTAGTTTTCGGATAATCGGATATCGGAATATCCGAAACTTTTGAAATCATTATCCGAATCCGAATTTTCATATATTCGAATTTTCGTATATCCCAAAATTCGGATATTACGGATTTTTGGATCGAATTCTTGGATTCTGATATTTTTGAACACCCCTACAGTCAAGAGTAACAAAAATAGTGATAAATGAACTTGTATACTTTAATGCATATAAGAACCCTTAAAAATAAAAGTAAAGAAATCAAGATAACAGAGTTAAAAAAAAAACTATTTTCTATATTGCATCATGTTACATTCGCATACCATATTCATGCCTACCAATTAGATAAATGTTACATTGTAATATATACAAGTTTCTTATGAACTTGATAAGATATTTATGTTTTATTAGAAAATTATTTAATTATTTTATTGTAGCCATTGACTTACAGTATTAAGGATATAACGTCGACCAAATAGATCTCGCCACACTGCGAATTAATTTCATAATTTCACGTTCACATGGCACCTAAATCAATTTTCTCGTTGATGTACGGAGAAATGGGTGCATGTCTCAATGATTTGGTGAGAAAGGGATTTTTTTTTTCAGAATGATAGATAGATATGATGGTAAGAAGACATCACTATTTCCTCAATGAGGTCGGGAGAATTGAAGCTTCATACTTATTAGAATATATTATCAAAGTTTGATTAAAATAAACTTACGGGTCTAGTTATGTTTTTAGAATTACTTGTTATTTTTATATATTATAATCTAACTGTTCAATAATATTATTCAGTATTTTATCGTTTTACAATACTAACTAACATTACTTTTTGATCTAATTTCAAGTCTTTTTAGCATAGTGAAGATTTTTTTCAAATGTCACTCATCTTGAAATTTCTACCACATCACTGATATATATTTTTTAAAATTTAAACCACCAAAGTTCAACTCTTTTCATGTCATCAGTACTTTTCATCTCTTATACAAAATCTAAAGACCATAAAACTAAAACTAAAAAGAAAAAGAATATCTTACGTGGCAGACCCCCACTTTTGAAAAATCAAACTAGTGTTTGCGGGATTTTGGCATCACTTGCACTCAAGCCTACAAAACCCCCTCTTAACTCCACACCACTTTTTCTTTTAATCAAATCACACACAAAACACCACCATGTACACACCAACTACCACTACCACTACCTTCCTTCACCACCGTCGAACCACCGTCTAACACCTTCTCCGGCGGCCTTCATCTCCTCCGATCACAACTCCGGCGACTTCCGATCACTCTCAAACAAGGTATCAGTCAACCTCTGTCATCGCACCTCCTTTCCGTTCGAAATTTCAACTGTAACTTTTACGGTTCGTAGTAAGCGCGTTTTACGCTACATCGAACAAACTCATCGGAATTTTTCTCCGATAATTGTGTTAGGAACGATGTGTGTTAGGAACGATGTGAGCTAACGTAATAGTTTCGTGATGTTGAATCAGTGTTATGGACATCTGATTGATGAGAAATTGCTAATTTGTTATTTCTAGGGTTTAAACTTTAACGGTGATGCTAGATGAGTGTTTTTGAGTGTTTTACTGTTTGAGTTTGTGATTTATCTCAACTGTGTGATTTTATTTAAGTTAAACTGGTGTGATCCTCGAGATCTGCGTCTCATTATTCAGCACAATACCGTTTATTTGTCGTTGCTTATGACTTCTTATTCTAGTAATTCTTCTTCTTCATCCGCCATACTTTCTCAAATCCATATGCATTTGTGCAATTATATATTCGATTGATGTTGAAATATGCAACGGTAGGGTCCGGTGTGCATTAAACGTTGTTCCTCTTGTTGAAAATGATGACTTTTTGATCAATATACCGACAGAAATTCACAATTATTTGATGAATTATAGTTTGAAAGTATGATTAAACTCGATTATTATACATGTTATTCAATCGTACAAAATGTACAATGATGTATTTACCTCGGGCTGTTTATATTTTGGAACCATTGTTTCCGACATTTTGCAGGCTATAGGGCCGGCTGATGTGATGTTGCCTGTAACCAGCTCAGCCTGTAACGCTGCCGTTGCCGGAATGTCGTCTTCGTCGTCGTCGGAATCATCACGACGGAGTAAAAGCAGGTTCATCAGTAAGCCTTCATGGCTTCTACTCTCCATCTCTGGTACGGATCTTTTTAACTTTTTTAACTCGTTTGAATTAGTTGTGATTTTATTGGGAATAGATTAGTAAAGTTAAAAGTAGGAGAGATGACAGGATTAGACGGCTAATGGAGATTTGGTTCGCATTAGTAATGACTAATCAATGATTAAGTTAATATTTTTTTAGCTGGATTTTAATAATATAAATATCACTCTAATTCAATACTATTGATTCGTTCAGTTAGAATCCAAACTTTTATTTTTATTAAATCAATAATCTCAGTAACATAATTATTAGAAACGTACGTTTGGTTTCATTTTCAATAATTATTATGAACCAAATGAAAAAAACATACAAGTTAAATCAATCATAAAATAAGTACAAATCAAGTATAAATATATGGTAATTATGTTAATAAAACTGATGTTGATAATAAAAATATTACTGCCAAAATAATAGTATGGATTATTTTCATGCCATGAATAAATAAATTAATAAACTTTTAGCTTTCTTTAAAATTGTTAACTCGTATATGTTTTTTGGGTAAAGTAACTCGTTTATGTTATTAACATACTTTTAAATCTACACCTATTCCTGTCATGGCTAGAATTCTCAATCGGTAATAGAGCAACATCTTTAATGCACATGTTGTTAACGTTAGTGTGGACCAATGCAACTTAATCGTCTCGCCTTAAAAACCTTATTTTCAAGCATCTTGATGTATTTTCTGACCAAGTCATTTGAATAGATGGGAAACGTTTAACCTTGAAATCAAATATAAAACGGTCTATAATAGACCAAACCAAGCTTAAAATTTGTTTTTTATACTATGTTTTCACTTCATAAGCCTTTAATGAGTATGCCCAAGCCTTTAAGCATTCGAGAACTATTAAAAACTCTGGTTAAAAACTGTTTAGTAACTTTAAAATTTGATCGTAGGTGTGTGTGGACGGTATTGAAAAATTTGAATACTACTATTGACGAGACCTGCCCTTTAATATACATGATAAGGAATTTTCGATTTGAAAAGTATCCCAATGCTTTTTGAGTGCATTTATTTTTGAACACAAATATTAAATTACATGATGATCAACGGCTGGGATCTCCCAGATGGATATGTTAGAATTTAATACGGAAACATCTTCTCATTATGTCTCATGTCTTGTCTTACAGGATGCTTTTCTAGGTTGCCTAGCGTTAAGGCTATTATAGGACACTGTTGACTGCAATCCTATTTATTCACATTTTATCCAGTTCAAACCAGAGCTAGTTAAAAAAAAGTTACTGTGATTTTTATAATAATATTATTCGTTTTGAATAAAGTTTATAAAAATTAGTATAAAAGCGCGTAATCTATTTGAATTGAGGCCGAACATTAATTTGGCTATTTTTACCTTTTATTTTATTTTTTTTCAATTAAATGTTCGGCTCTTTAATTATATACTATAACATTTGAAAGTAACATTGACAGTGATGTACAAGTTGCTCATGCTGGTTGTATATTATGTTATAAATATACGTACAACCTTTAATTTTTCTTTTAAAATTGAATAAAGTTTAATTTTTAAACATATAGTTAACTATTTACATATGCTTGTACATACCTAGCATCAACTCCTTTAACTTTTAAATAAAGTTTTACATGTATAAAAAACTTTATATTATGACGTAATTTTTATAATAAAAAATAATTTATAGATAAAAGTACACATGTTCATCATGTATTATTACTTCTTATATAAAATAAAAGTTATCATTTTTTATAATATGGTATTACTTATCACATAAAATTAAAATTATATTCATAAAAGTAATAGATATGTTTGGGCTTTTAAGCTTAGTTAAGCACTTTTTCATTTGAAACTGACTTAGTTAAGCACTTAAACCTGGCATTGGAAGTTCAAGCTGTAGCTCAGGCTGGACTGTTCATCTTGATTAAATAGAGTTTTTAGATGGTTGATGTAAGTGAACCTCTGACTTGTTCATACACTAGTTTTAAAAACAACATCTAAAAGGTGATTCAGAGTATTAACTTGTCATGAGAGTAGAAAAGCAATTATTCTTTTAGCTGTAGGGAGAATCTTTTATATTGATTTGGGTTTTGAACCGATATAGGAGGGAGTAGTTTACTTAACGACTGCACCCAAGATTGTCTTTTTACGTGTGGTCACTTTCGTCCTCTTTTACAGGCTCCAATAGTGGTACAACCCTTTATATCAATCCGAATGGAGCTCTCAATAATCTTACTCCCATTATTATTTTTGTCTTGCAACTTTTTGGAGTCTTTTATTTTCAAATTTTGAAATGTTCTGTATAAACGTTTGTATTGTTTTTTTTGTTTTTTTTTCTTTTGAAACATGTGGCATATTCCAATCATATTAATTATTTTCATGAAAAAAAAGTGGTACAACCCTAGCACGAAGCTATGGACCATTTAAGAAAGCATACCACCAAAACTTATGTAAATGTGTGTAGTGTTTTATGTCAATTAATATTGTCTGGTTTAGCTCTCTTTTTTTTCAAAAAGAATTGTTAGTTGTACGTCGTAGAAGCTAATGGCTGTGACCGATGCAATCAAAACATGTTGACGGTGTTTGATTTAGATTAAGGATGAAATTGGTACCATTATGAAACTGATACCGAGAATAACTATACCAAATTGGAGAACTGGGTACCGGATATCGTATCGAATTTATCGGTCGGTTCTGGTATCGGTATTTGTTTTCCGGTTTTTAATACAAAATTTGTACTTTTTTTTGGTGTTTTCTTTTTATTTTTATTTACTAAAAAGTAAGTAGTCATGATATTTATTAATACTGATTTAGGAATTCATGATACCAAAAACTTTTTAAAAAATGTCTCATAATTCTATAACAAACATTCAGCTTTTGTAATGTTCAACTTGATTAGTATTTGATAGACTAATAACATAAGTAGAAAATCTCTTAGGATCTATTATATGTAGGATTTACAAAAAGATGTGTTAATAGAAATAATAAATTTTACGTTTTTGCAAAACAGATATGGAGGATAAAATACAAGCAATCAACGGAGAAGACAAGTCAGACACATTTGGTGAACGAGCAGATTTTTATTACCGTAAACGCCCTGAACTCTTAGCTTTAATCCAAGACCTTTACAATCGTTACCTATATTTAGCTGATCGTTACACACGAACACTTTCCAAACAACAACCTCAAGAACACATACAAACACACGAACATGAACTAAAACAAACATGTGACAACAACACTAGTTATTCCAACAATGCCGGAACCTCACTCTCCACCCAACCTCAAAAGCTCAATACCTCCGAGTTTGTAATATCCGAGCTCGTAATGAGGTTTGTCGAGTACGAAATCGTGATTGAGGAGCTACATTCTTTAGATACGGTTCAAGAAGAATCAAAGAAGAAGATCGAGATACAAAAGAGTTTATTAGACGTGTTAGAATCGGAGCGAGTGGTTTTAACGAATGAAAACTCTAGGTTGGCATCAGAGTCATTGTTCATGAAGCGTAAGGCGGGTGAGCTGGCGCGTTGCGTGTTACTCGAACGAAGCGAAGACCAGCGTGTGTTCGTCCTGAGCCGTAAGATCGACGATCTGCAAGCGCAGATATACGAGTTGGAGAAGAGGAACAAAGAGTATTACGAGAGGTTGATGACACAGGAAGTGAAGGGGAATGAAGGAAAGAAGAACAACATAAGCATAAACATAAAGAGGCTGATGGTGAAAAACAATGGTGGTGGGAGTAGTGAGAGTATCAGTTGGAGTGGTGAGGATGAAACAGGGTGGTCCATGAGTAGTACAAGTAACAGTAGCACATGTACAAGTCTAGCTCAGATGATGAAGGAGAAGGAGAAGAAGAAGAACAAGAAGCATGAATATCCACGTGGCAGTGAAGGTGGAAAGAAGGGGTATGGGTGGTGGGACCGGATGAAGAAGTTTGACATGTTCATGTGTGGACCCCATCTTGGCACTACTTGCTGATATGATGTATGAGTTGGTGAGTAAACTTGTGGTATTTATACAAGTTACCATGAATGTTTAAAATCTTTTGTTCACATACTCTCTTTAATGAGTTCACCTACTTTCTCAAAGAAGAGAATGTTTCAAAATCTACCATGATGGTACTGTAGTAAACATTATGAAAAGCAGTATTTATTTACATTATGAAAAATCTACCATGATGGTTGTACGGTTGTATTCGTACATAAAAGAAAGTACATTCCAGAGCGAAAAATTATCGATTGTGTTATGTTTTTAAAATTTAAATAAAGAATCCTTATTTTTAAATCTTAAAAGTAATTAGGTATTGTGGTAGTTTGATTAAACAACTCAACTTTTAATCAATCTAAATGATCTAAGAACCATAAAATGTGATTTGCAATAACGATATGGGATCATTGATATAAGGAACACTTTTACAACCTTTTCATATTTTGAGTTGCCATGATCCTTGACATTTTTACAACCTTTTTAAAATGTTTGATATAAGGAACACTTTTACAACCTTGCAATAACGATATGTGACATTTTTAAAATGTTTTAAATCTTTTGTTCACATACTCTCTTTAAAACATCAATTTTAAAAAATAATTTCTATTATTAAAAAGTTTTTTGATGCTTTAGAGAAATTTATTATTTTACAAAATTTTGTTTTATCTAAAAACAACAAATAAAAATCTCTTTCTTAATTTATTAAATCTAATTTTTTTAAATAATATTATCAGTAAATTAAGATGACTATTTTATGTTAAGAGTACTTGTAGTGTTGCTTAGATCTTAACATGTAATTGTGTTTACATGGTCTTGATAATTATTACCTAGAACATCTTGAATCGTTCATGGATTATAAGGACTAGTTGAATAATTGCTTGTGGTCTGAATCCGCAATTGTACATGTGCATACAATGGATATGATACCCGTTATTTATATATTACTAATTTACAACTTAGTCATGATTATTAGTTGTATATTATGTCTTACAGGTTGTATTTTTGTTTTTTCTTTAAATTTTTACCTTTAATCCTAATAGTTTTAATCTTTTACACTTAACTTTAATATTTTTGTTTACTTTCAATTTTTCTCTCATGTATTTTCATCTTTTATAACTATTTCGTTTTTACGTTTCGTTCTAAAAATTTCAATTTAACATGTATTATGCGTATGTGGTTCAACGTTTTTACCTATTTTCCATTTAACAACCACATTGTGTTTAACACTATGAGATTTATACTATTTAGTATGGTTTTATGCCTCTCACAACACGCGGGCCATGATACTGGTTCATTCAATTATTCAAGAGCGTAGTAACTTCAGTAAGACTAAAAAATGAAAGTACATTAGTTGGGCTTGAAAAATGGACCATTGACCATTCACCACTAGTTGAATAGTTGTCATCTTAATCCAGTTTGCGTATTAAGGGCTTAAGGCCCATTAAATATAGTTTACTAAATTGCCTACTAGGCAACTAGGCTTCTTCGTAAAGACCTTGATATATTATGGGCTTTACTACACCACTGCGTTATTTAAACGCAACTTGGGCCCCCTCAAACACGTTCCACAAACCTATTAATAATTTAAAAGCCCATATAATAAACACTAACATCTCTTTTACACTATAAACTTTTATCACACGTCACTCCTTTATTCATGTTTCATCATGTTCCTCAAACTATACCCTTTCTCAACGAGTCGAATATAAAAACTCAAAATAAATAGATTTTACATCTCTCTCTTTATAATTTATATTTTCCTAAAATCAAGGTTACAAAAAAACATATATTAAATAAATTAAAAATACTGTTTAAGAATACACTTTGTAACAATGAGGCTTTTTAAAAACACGAACTATTTTAAGAGTGATCTTTTAAATAAAAGTTTTAAAAAAGGAACATTTATAAGAAAAGCAAAGTTCTTTAAAATAAAAAAACTAGTAAACCTTGGAGTTTCTATAATGTGATTTTTATAAAAAAAATTAAATTTTTTTAGAGTTTATTTAGAGAAGGAAAATTGTTTGTAAAAAGAAACTAATTGAAAAAAAAAACTTTTAAATGAGATTTTATAAATAACAAATGTTTTGAAAAACAATTTTTTAGAACAAAACATTTTAAAAAACTTTTTTTAAATGAAAGTTTCAATATAAATAACAAAAAACATATTAGTAATTAAAGTACTTATACACAATTTTAATTATATCTTATCTTAAAATATATTTTTATAGTTTTAACTTTTAATTAACAACTATTTAATATTCTTTTATTTAACTTATATAATACACGAGGTTTAAACTAGTTTAATTAATAAAAACAACCAATTTTCTTTTTAACCATAACGCGTATATGAGTTGATACGCTTTAAAAAGATCCACCTCTTTTAACGATTATAGATTAATGTCATGGTCAAGTGCTTATTAAAACGAATTTTTAAAACAGAGTAGAAATTTTCTTTGTATCTACGTATAAAACGTATTAATAATAATAATAATATATAGATTGATAGTTTGTAATAAAGAAGGAAGTGGATGTACGAAGTTTTCATTTCTATTGACTTCCCATGTGAATGGTTTTTTTTAATTGAATTAAAGAAAGGTAATGACAAAAATCCATCCGTCCTTTCCGCCCAATGTAACATGCTATCTCTTTTCCTTTTCTTTTATCTTATTCCAACATTTACTTTTTAACGTTTACTAGGTGACATATGTATACATGAACGGGTGAATATCATCGAGTCAACGTAAAAATGTTACATTAACACTAAACCCTAAACACATTCGGTAATGCAACTCTAGTGAGTGTTAGTTTTCATTGTTGTATTATTATTTTAAGCTTGACATAACTCTTAATTCTCATGATAAAAATATAGATTGCTAGCATGTGAAGGCGACTAATGACCTACCATCCAAAATGTTGCGGGTTCGATTTTCAGAAATGGAAATGTGTGTGAATACAAATAGTATTATCGTGAAAAAAGAAGTACAAATTGAACGAAATCTACAAAAATGAATATGAGAAAAGATTTGATTCTTGTGAGAGGAAGTTTGTAAGGTTGTTTATTAGGTTATCAAGGGTCAACCATGTTGGCTAAACGGCCAAATATGGGTGGGTGGGATGCAATATATATTGGGATTTATTAATACAAGTTATAATCATTCTTGATCGAAATAAATAACTACTCATTCTAATAATTGGCAATGATTTATTTGTTTCCAGATGGATGATGTTAAATGACATAAGCACCTTACAAATAAATGAAGGGGCACTCATAAGTGGCATGTGTGTTTGGCATGTGTGTTTGATCCTAAGCGTAGGCATAATTTAGGTGGTATATTTTTTAGTAGAATTAAAGAGTTTGTGCGTTAGCTGTTTTAGAAAAATAAATAATAAATGAAAGAGGTTAGACATATACACCCGATGAAAAAGGATCGTAGAAGAGAATTCGAGATGTTTAAAAGTGAAATGTATCATTGTAAGAATAAAGAAGAGAAAGAGATAGTGAGAAACGAAGTTACAGACATAAATTTTTAGGATAGAGCTTGGGTATTATTGAAGTTAACCTACAAAGAAATTACTTTTGCCCCTAAGATTAAAATTTAATAGTTAAAATAAAACAGTGTATAAATAATTTAGTATGTTTTCACTTCTCACAGTTTAACTCTATTTAGTTTATTTATATTTATATATGTTTAATGTAACTGAATTTGTAAATAACACCAAAGAAATTCAAGTTACTTCTTATTTAATATAAGTTTGAAGATGCGGGGCACGTGCTTATTTATAACTTAACTCTTTGAAACAAAGTAAACATACATTTGAGTTTTATGGCAACTCTATAAAAGTTCAATGTTACTTTTACTACTTAGTACAACTTTTTTAGGCCAGCATCAAACATATTAAATCAACATTGGTACAATTTGTTGATCGGTTCACTTTACAACATTGATTCACTGATTTATAATGCTGAAGATTTTTTTCACAATGACCTATGTACTGTGGTATTTAACCCTAACTGTTAGACATTTTGTATGTTTAATGAAACTTTGATAAACCAATTATAACTTAAATATAATTATTTAAAGGCATTTAAGCGGCTATAACCACTTTTCATAAAAAAAGTTAAAGATATGTCTAGTTTGGTTGAAAGAATATAACTAACTAGCTAATCATAAACAACTTTAATGTTTCATGAAAGTGTAATAGTTATTTAGTTACGTACTTATATGTTATTTCTTTGTATATGTTAATTAATATGTTATTTCTTGGCTTGAACAAAGATATACAAACATATATTAAACCAATTAAAATATCATTTCTTTCTTATATTATCTCAAAGTTAACCTTGTGTAACCAAGCCATCAAAGAATCGAAATACTACTTTTAATAATGATCTACATAATTAGTGATATTGGAAATATTGCAATAAATTATAGTTCAAATTTCACCAAATCAATATTGGGTATTGGAGAGGGTAAAATTGAGAGCATAATGCACCAACCTTATAGAACAATCCCACCTTCCCTACTTACTTTAGAAAGTATAGTATATAAAATCATATAGATATAAATTATTTATATAATATGGGATTTTAGGGGTCCCTTGGCTAGGGTGCCCTTAGAAAGGAATCCCATACCTCACAGTTGATATGGTTATTACAAGATCTTTTTGTTGTGTTTATTTAATTAAATATGTATAGACCAATCATAAGGCATTGCACAAACATTAGAATATATGTACTTGCAATCCTCAACTCCATATGCCATTTTAACAACTTGTTATAGATTTACAACCTAACTTTTGTTAAGTTAAGGGCTATATTTATCAATAACCAACTACGTATACATTGTGCTTAATGTCGTCAATGAATTATAAGTTATGAATATATGTTGTTTCCCGTTAGGAGATAAGTCGGTATGTATGTATTTACACTTTGTTGCATGCATTAACTGCTTGTACCATGTGCATCGAAAACGCTAGGAGCCATGTGAGGTATGGGCCAATGGGCCATGGGGTTCCTTTCAAGAACACAGTTTAATATTTGGTGACAATAGCCCATAGAAAACAACATTATGAAAATAAACTAGAGATGGAGGATCAGTGAGATAAGATTGGAGTTTGAAGAATGATACTCTTTCCATGTGCATGTTTTTTTTTAAATATATTTCAATAACATTATCACTTTCTTGTTTAAACTTCTAATTATGAGCTAATAAGGACACGGGCCTCTTTTGTTTAAACTAAATTCAGTGTTTTTAATATGATATATATCTACTATTCATATTTTTTTATGGTTAAAGTGAGTCAAACGAAGCTTGCCTTTATATTCTCGTCATAATTTAACCGATTTTAAGAATGTATACAAGCACTTAACGATTTACAATCCTAGTTACTAATCACAGATTAACCATTTTATATCTTTGACATGTAAATATCACTCGCACCGAATTAGTGGTTTTAACAAAAAAATTTCATGAAAATGTTCACGTTGATCTTGTAGCATTCAAGTGTTTCAAATATACTTCATGACATTCACTCGGAATGTGTTCGATTAAGTGAAAAATTAGTTTAAGTTTTTCAATTTTCTTTTCTATCAATAGCACATACGTCCTACATTCTCTATAAACTTGGTTCATGTTTTCATGTAAATTAATCATGGATAAGTTAAATCAATGTATAATCTGTTGTTAATTCCATCAAAAATAATATTTTCATTCAAATTTATTAGATTTGATGCTTTAAAATTGTAAGCAAATGATTGGCAATGATTAATGAGATTAGGATTTGCATTAGTAAATACCCTAGTCCGTTTATTCCCACCCGCATTTCTCCTTAGTAAAATGACAAAAAGAATTTATTAAAACAATATCCGATTGATGAGTAGCTTGGAGGCTTGCAGCTATGAGTGTAATTAAATCATATTTCGATGATATATCGGGTGGGCTAGCGTCCCGTTAGATATCCAAATAGTCACTAAAAAAATAATTAAACCCTACTCAAATCAGTAGTGACAAATCTAGTAAAATTCTTGTATCAGCTTATGATAATGTTTGAGGAATTGATGTCACAAGGTGAAACGTTAGACACATATATAACACACAAACAAAAAGTAAAAAGTGATAAATCCAGTAAAATTTTATTTTAGTTGTGTTAGTTGAGATTGTTAGGTTCTTAGTAGATCCCTAAGTCCGTTTATTGCTATCTATCCACATTTCTCATATGCAAGGCCAAATTTTGTATTAAAACAACATGTGTCGAGTAGCTAGCAACTATCACTATAAGTAAACCCTGTTCAAACAAGTAGTGATTAATTCAGTAGATCTTTAATTGATATATCAATTTATGATAATATTTGACAAATTGATGACATCGTGTTCACAAGTATAACATATACAAAAGCAATTATAGGTTTAAGAAATCCCAAAAACGATATATGTGGTTACCGGAGGATAATCTTACCTTGTTAAATACTTCGGTTCAACTGGTTTATTTTTATTTCAGTCGAAACACAATTGAAATGCTACAAAACCGGAATATGGGGAATTTAATCACTACTTTTGAGTTGTAGTATGAACAATTAAATTAAATAAGTATGGGAGAGAAAGATTCGGTAGGTACATGCCAGTTGGGATACGAAAGGAGAAAAGTTCAATAGGAATCTTTGTTCCTTTTAATTTATTTTAACTTTTAATAAATATCGTCCGGCTAATATATGTTTATTATTTTTTTTCTTTTTTCATATTTTAATATAGTCTTGCTAGTATATGTGGTTTAAATCTCTATAGAACTTTGGCAAATGTTTATATATTATATAAACAACCAACCACATTAAACTACAAAACTTGCCTACAATCAATTCATTACGTAGTAGACAACAATTTAGTTCCTATGGTATAGTTTTTTCTACATATGGGCAAATGCAAATTTTCTTTATTCACCCTATATTAGGATATAGATAATTACTTTTCGCATCTATAAATTACATGAAAGGGAGAACTATAGTGTAAAATTTTGACATGATTCGATGAAACAATATGGAGTTAACTCGAAATTGACGAGTTGAAGTTAGTTTTTGGTTTAATTTGTAAACAATTTTCGTGAAACATGCCATCTTCACATTGACATGACGGTTCCATAGGTTTACATGTTTAACTTTATACTTTGCTTTTTTAGTATTAAACATGTAATTATAAAGCGTTGCTATCCAAAAAAGTGAAAATAAAATAAAACTTTGAGTTAAACAAAACAAAATTGAAGCAATATTTCTTGTTTTCAAGCAATTCTTATAATTGAAACAAAACAGATAATCGACCTTAAATTCTTATAATTGAAGCAATATTTCTTGTTTTGATCTTATTATAGTGCAGTTGAACCTCTGATCGACGTCTTCTTTCTCGCCGGAGCTACTCCGGCGACAGTGGTGGGCCCTCGTGGTGTATTTTGTACCGGAAACGATCTGGACCTTGCCCATCGGTTTATTTTGGGCCTGAATTTTTATTATGGGGCTTCTAATGTTGGGCTTTTGATATGTGGTCAACTATTAGCCCATATAATTATTAATTAGTATTGTTTTATGTATGTATTTGACTAATGGAATTTGGAAATGCCCCATGCGTTGGGCATAGGTGGTATCAAGTTAAATTTAAAAGTTTTATAACTATAGATATATAAAGTTGCGAGTTATATAATAATTTTGTTGCGAAAATAAGTGTTAATGAACATAAAATTGAATCTAAAAGTAAAAAAAGGTAAAGTTGTATTGTATTTTATAGGAATTGAGTTTGAATAAAACTTATTGAAACGTAAATAAAAAAAACATGTCGCAATGGTATATCTGGAAATTAATGAAACATAATTATAAAAGAAAAACATATGCTTGAAACTAATTATGAACGTTAAAATACTAAACCTTAGAAAATCTAAATATTAAGGTGCCAAGAAGTTGAAACTGCTGATGGAGGGTCGAATACGAATCATCCTTGTAAGAAGCAAGGGAACCACCACCATGTTTGATTTTCAATTATGTTTATTTATACTGTAGTGGTTAATTACTTTCAAATGGTAAGGTTACAATTGATCAAAATATTTAATATATATAAACTTCTAGAATTAATACTCTTGCATTTTCTAGATTTTCTACAAACATGATAACCAACGTCATTGTTTTCTTATAGTTTACCTGTGAACTGTCATTTATACGTCCATTAGTTGAAATGAATATAGATCAGTTCTTCTTTCATTGTAATTTGTTCTTTAAGTAAAGCATGAAATTGTCTAATAAGTTTATTTGGCCAAGTTTAACAAATAATAAGATATATAACATCCACACATGCATCACACTTACAACCTACTTGAAGACATATCAATAACGACATCAACCTTAAATAAACCTTGCCGCTTTAATAAAAAACATTACCTTAAGAATCAACTTTATTGCCTGCACACTTGATGCACGATAGGGTATTACAACAATAAAAAGTTATTTTCATATATAAACTTAAATTGTAACTTTTTGACACCATTATTAGGAGAATATACTAACAAAATATAAATAATAAAATCAAGCAAGTATAATAACACCCGAAATTCGATCGAAGAAGGTGATTGTAAACATCGGTCCTTTAGATGGGAATGTCAATGTCACATTCTTTTATCTTCTATAAAATAAATAGAATACCATATATTTTATATACATTTGATATACACCTCGGGACACCAATTTAAGAGTAGACAAAACTTAATCAAAATTTTGTTGGTAGCTTGAAATACAAATTAGCTAAAAAATGATAATTATTAGATAACTCTTAACGAAAAAAGTGATATTTATTTATGAAAACTATTATTAAAATACAAAGGAAAAGTTGTTGGTCCCAACGCACGGTGGTGTTGTTGAAAGTAAATATGGTGGCCCGGTACGTATTATTGCACTTCTATCTGTACTGTCGTTTTGGCTATTAGCTTCTTAACCCACTTTTATTCCCCTAATTAACATATATATCCCACCTTTATTCATGCGTTTGTTTGTTGGTGCCTTTATACAACATAAATAAATAATGTATATATTGTATGTAATAAATTATTATCATATACATATATGATATAAAATAAAATATGTATTCTGTTATATGAAGTTATAAGTATACATACAAAAAATGAGTTATGGGCTATGGTTAAAACGAGTGAAGATCAAATCAAGATTAAACTCTCTAAATTAAGGTTAACTAGATTTTAATTGAGCTAAAACTTGAGTATTCGTTTACCCTTCTAGCATATAAATCATTTTAGAAGGTTGTAATCATCCATAAATTAAGGATGTGGATTCAATACTATAAGGTAAAGTATAGTAATTTTGTAACTAGAGTAATTGTAGAATAAAGATTGTATGTTTGTCAATAGAAAAGATTTTAATGATTTGACAAACTAAAGACAACTTAAACTTCTTTAATTACTTGAAGCTATGAACTATATTTATGTTTAGTAAAATTTGACTATTTATTTATTAGACTGCGATGTTTATAAAGAATTAATATACCGATCAAATGCCTTGAATGAATAAGTTGGTTGATTTTAGATTTATAGAGTACATTTTTGGTGGTTTGGAATTAAGAATTGGCCTTGTAACCCAACCAACTGCTTAACATTTTATTGATCTCATTTTTAAAATATATGTAATTGTGTATCTATATTATATCTGTAAAATATTTTATCATTTTTCAAAAATTTCATACAAGGCAAATGTTATGAAAAAACCCTTATAAAATTGGTTCAATATGTCAAATCACCAAAAACCCAGCTGTTAAAACACTGAAATTGCTTTACCAAGACGACTAACCCAACCCAAAGAGTGCGGTTTGGCATTGCTCGAAACTATAGGTAACGGTTTAACCAATAATATTCATGAAAACCAGTCAAACTGGTCCATAAACACTTACTTTACACTATTTGTAAAAAAAAAAGACAACATGGCTTAATTGACCCATATTCTTGGTATGTATAGTTCAAAGATTCCACATTTAATACCAGTTTAATTAGTCATAAACCTATAATTTGGAATCTCTTAACATTTTGGATTTATGGATATAAACTTAAAATCTGCACACATGTAATGTCTCATAGAGAATATAATGTTTAAACTGGATTATATATTCTCACATATAATATTGATAATGGAAGCTTTCATCAGCCCAGCTATCAGACCAATCAGGTGAACTGTGGTCATATGTATGTATGCTTATCAGGTACATTTCATGTAGTCATGCATACACCTCCCAGTTTCTTGAATTACTTCATAAAATAATCATATAATATAAATAAATTACACGTATAAATTAATTTTTAAGTTTAAAAAATATTTCTCTAGTTGTAGGTTGGGGACACGTACCCATTTTTAAGATTAATCTCCATTTTGATTCCTTTAATAATTATTACCAAACAAATTATACGATTGGTGCATCTGCAATGCTTCCAAGTTTATTTACGTGTGTTTGTCTTTAATATATGTGCATGTATTTTATATAATTTATAATTATACACACACGCATGTTACCCTGCAGTATATCGATCACTGTGATTTACTCAGGATATTTGAACAGATTGGGTCATAATTAAATAAAGTTATTTGAATTAAGGGGTTTTATCTGCAAAGTAATCGATCAACATGTGGCAGCTTCTCGTTTTATGATCTGAATCTTGAGTTTTTTAAAGGTAAATCTTTCAAGAAATGCTCAAGATGCGAAGACTGAAGAAAAGTAACGAATTGACGAAACACAGAGTCAAATAAGTGAGATTTAAATCAACTAATCAAGTGACATTATATGGTTATGGACTTATGGTAATAAAAACTATAAATTAAGTATATATAGATCGACATGAATGAGCATATAATTATCAAAGAACTAATCAAGTGACATTTTATGGTTATGAACTTACGGTAAAAGTAACAACAACAACTCTAATTAATATATTATATCCAATACTTCCGCTATTATATCCAATACTCCCTGTAATTGAAGGGCGGAGGTCGGACAAAAACAAGAAAATAAGAATAACACACAATCTAAAAAATTAAATCCACAAGAGTTAAATGTAAGAAGTATACGTGATGGCAAAAAAACATCTATATATGGATTTAAGACGAAGATTAGAACATTAAGACTCTAATAAATATAGAACAATGTTAATTCAAAAAATTAAGGTAATTATTAAAGTACATATAACGAACATTCAATTAAGAACCATAAATTCATAAAGAAATCACAAAAAAAACCATTTCAATTCTTGTACTATCTATTATATAAATTGATCACAATGTTTGTAATTTACTATTTTTACAATATATATTTTAAAATACAATATCTATAATCTTTAGATTAGGTGCATATATGCACCCATATTATATTGCATATATGTACATTTTATATTTAAATTTTTTTGAAAAGAGAGGTGATCAAATTAAAGAAACAATAAAAAGATAGAATCAAACCTTCTTTTTCTAGTATGATCATATTTATTGAAGTATTATGTATATTGTTTACACGGTTCTTAGTAATTTTTTTATATATTTGTGGTTTTTTAATAGAATACTTCACAACTACATATAGACATATAGCTAGTATAATTAAAATGAAAACTAATTATATCATAATTCTAATTATAGTAAAGAGGATTAATATCAACCATCACTAATATATTTCATTTAATATAATAGTAGGTTATTTACTTATTTATTAAATATGTGTTTGTTTTCTTGATTCAATTTGTAAAATAGTATAAGAAAGGCTTAATCTTTAGCATGTAATATTATCTTGATAGGGTTACCAAGGATTTTTGAAGTTATATAATTGAAATCGGGCGCAACATTCTTCGATCTACATTAAATTTGTCTTAATCTTAAGTGAATTTTAAACATTTCAATTCAATCTTACCCTAGCCATTGTAAATCACTAAATGCAACCTTCGTTCGTTAGGAAGAGTTGGATGTACGTGCATTTTGATTTTGAATTTTACAAAGATGTGTATAATCCATATGTGCATAGAGTACGTGGATAAAATTTATTCATATTCTCTTTTATAATTTCTTATACCGTATTGTTTATTTTAAATGCATGCATATTCGAGATGATTTTGTTTCTTGGTTGCTATGTTCATGCATACATAATTGTTTACACATGTAGATATCACATGTTTTATATAATTTTAGAAGTTAAGTTTGATTTATATTTTCAGGTACAGGTGTATTTTTGGATTATATAGGCTCAAAAATTTAGCTAGGGAGATAACGATTTTTTACATATAATTTAATAGACATGCACAAAAAAATTGAATCAGAAATATAATACAAATACAAACCTTATTCTTTTCTTTCAATAAAAGTTAATTAGATAAAGAGTGATCAATGGAGGACTCTATTAAGGTGAGATTACGAGGTCCCAACTATTAAAAGAATAAATCCAAAAATCTACTCTTCACTAACCTGTAATATTTTAATAATTTTACTAATTTACGTTAAAAATTACATACTCTTTTAATATAAAAGATACAAAATAATATAAGGCCTAATATACCCTCCCCTTCTTTATCTTCTTCGTTGTCTCACCATTGATGTACCCAAGAATTCTTATATTAGGGTCACAATTTTTCGGTTTAAACTTTTGATGATTGGATGTGTTTTGTATTGGCTTTGAGGATAGTCTCAATTATATTTAGAATATTTCAAATTTTCAATTAGACTAATTTCTTATTGTCAATAATTGAAAATTAGAAGTAAACATGTAATATTCTAAACTACGGTGCCAAGTCACGCATTGTGTGGCAGTGAAGACGAAAACGATGACCGTAGCAACATAGGCTGACTGGCCAGTCTTGCGAGAGAATATGACTCAACGTCGTTTCTCCGTATTCCTCTATCTCTCTCTTCGAAAGGACATAAATACACACACAACAATTAAGATGAACATCGAAAGGGCATAATCTGTGGCACATGAATATAAAAAAAGAAAAAAGAAACAAAAAGTTTGATGGAAAAAATTACTACTCATTTCTCTTGGCTAATATATAGTAATGAAGTAATAATAAACTAACATATAACATTCAAATAATAAATTAGTAACACAACTAGAATCCAGAAAATATGCTCAAATGGGTAAAAGAGACTTTAACATAAAAATTGGTGTAAAAAAAACTTATCGAATGGTATTAGCAAAAAACACATATGTTGTAAAGATAGTACTCATCTTTCTATATCTTTTCCATAAGTGACCTGCATTTTATAAAATTCTTAAATGAGAGAATGAATACCCTAGATTCTACCATATTCTAATCAAAAAATTATTAATCACCGTATTTGAAAAACATGGAATTGACCATTACGTTACATGTCCACTTAGGATATAATCTTTACTATTTCTTTATTGTGTTCAATCTATACAAACTTATGTGGCCAATTAACTTTTTATGTCATATATATTACATATACACATAATGAATATTGGGGTCACTTGATCTCGGTGACTAAATCGTAGGTCCACCCCTTGTCCCACCCCTTCATCTAAGCTGAATACCCTATATCAAGCAACATATAAAATAACTTGTCTTCAATTCTCGTCACCCCCTTGAAAAAACTTTAGCTAGTATGAATTAACATACACTATGAACAAAAAATTTGTTTAATTATATCTAAAATACAACTGTAATAACCAGATACTATTTATGTTCGATGAATATTGACATACTCTATGAACAAGAATTTTGTTTATTTATTATATGTAATATAATATAATATCAATAACATTTTGTAAGGAGTTGTTTTTGGTATGTATGTGTATGCCCGACTGAATCTTTCTTTGGATATTTTAACAATAAACATATTTATTATTATTTTATAAATGGATAATTGAATTATTAACAGGTCATTAGCCACCTGATCATCTCTATCACTTAAGTACAAAACATTATACCGCACTTATGAGGAAACTCACATTAGGTGAGAAAACCCTCTAGCCTACTTAAAACCTCTTATTATTTTTGTCATATGTAAGACTTGAACTCAAAACTTACACTTATTTTTTTATGAGATTTATAAGATGGCTCATCTCAACCACTTGAGTTAAGTATCATTGGTACATATTCATTATTTCATAGTTAGATTTGTAATCCTTAGGTGACATAGTGCGTTAAGACACGGGTATCTGTGTGTCATTCTACCAATTACAAGTCCATTTTAATCATTTCTTTGTATAGTACGTGTGTACGTATTTACATATATGTGTGTATATGTTGCACCCTCGACCTTTAAGAGGATAAGTACCGTTTAACACACCAATGTTAGTTGCTGAACTAATTTTATTTAAAGAAGAAAAGCATAGAATAAAACATAATGAAAGATTGTCAATGAACACTTGTTTCACGAGAAAACCGAACCATTTGGAGTTAACCCGATTCTTTTGCCCATCACATTAAAGTCCAATACAAGTCACAACTAAGCAAGCAACGAACCTAGACGGGCCCTTTCACCCAAAAAATGTATTAAAAATAAAAAGGTTGAAAAGTGATTTCAGACTCCTGAAAGAGCCCTCACCGCCCACAGTTTAATTTATTAACTCTTCAGTCTTCGCTCTCATTTTTAATTCATTAATAATTTTCATTGGCTAGTTTCTCTAAGGTTAATTATCATTTTATTTTGATCTAATATGCCAATTACTAGTTCATACTATTTGTGACAATCCCTATGTGTTACTTCAACCAAAGTCGATCATCTCCTCTTTTGTTTCTTTCTTTCATGTGTGTGAGTTCGATCTTCAATTGTGTGTGGGTCAATTGTAGCACACCGTTAGTTTACGTATGATTTAAGGGCGTACGTGTCTAGGATGGTATTTTTTAAATAAACTATTGTGTCTCTAAATTATAGATATTATGTATAAAAAATAAATGAGTGGTATATTTTGTAATCTATTTTTAAATCTTCATGCACCCTTCTATTGTCAAGCAATGACAAGAACTTTTAAGCTTAACTAAATCAAATGTTACACGATATAAACGATAAATGAATAATAATATTATCATAAATTATCATATACTCTCTAGTATAACTAACTTTCATGCGTGTAAAACGAATCATAATTAAATATAAAACTAATTAAATAGGGAAACTCTGGCTATAGTATGTTTGCTGTGATATATAAAAATTTTAATTTAAAATAATACTTTTATTAGATCATTAAACATGAAATAATATGTGAAACCAATTAAGAGTCATTTGTTTGTGTGCTAGATTAACGAAATTATAAATACTTGACTGTGATTAAGAGTATATACATTTTATCTTTTAGATTTATTTAATTTTAAATTGATCACATACTATACTCTTTATTGCTATACAATTTTAACAAATTATATTTTAATAATTCAAACTATTACGTTTTGTCATTAATTAACAATCGATACTATTAATTTAACTAGTGACACTTATAACTTTTACTTTTATTAACGATATTAATTTTAATGACTTAACTATCATAATTTCACACTCGATTCACATTTGTTTTTCACTCAATTTGTCTGCATGTTTTTCATTTCATTCATAATTATTATTTGAAGTGGAAATTAAGTGCAATTAAAATGTAAATATATGATAGTTATGCTCCAGTATTGTCAATTAATATCACTAGTTAAATAGTTAGTATTGATCATTATTATTTGACAAGTAATAGTTAAGATTATTAAAAGTTTAATTTTTCTATAAGTTTATATTATTTTTAAGCTCAATTTGGAAAAATACTATGAAAAATAATAAGTTGGAATTAAATGTTCAATTTCCGTAAAAGGAATTAAATGTTTCATTTTCCACAACAATAATATTCTTTTTATATGTAGAACGAAGGCAAGTTGGAAGTCTCTTTTTGCGTACCCGGTGACCATATTGTCCATTCCTCGTTTCTTGCGCTCACTCCTATTCTCATCATCCATTCACGGATTTCTTTCTGCACTAATAATTTTCGATGCTTCTTTCTGTTACAAATATTTATTCCTTTATTCAGGCATTTTTATCCATTATTGATGTATTTTTTCTATTAATTATCGGGTCACAAAAGATACGCTTATCACTTTATCACTCTTGGTGGCATGGGTAGTCTTTATAGTTCAATGATTGTCTTCACTATCAAGTTTGAACAATGAATGTCTCGTTTAACACTACATACTATAGTACTTTCAAATATAGATAGATTTGTTGGCTATCCCTTGGTGAATATTAGGGGCGTAAAAACTTCACTCACGGATCAATGATTGATGTAGTACTGACGTATTATATTGCTGAAATGATTGTCATTGATGGATTGCTGACAAAAATATTACTGCAAAATACAAATAACTGTTAGTGAAAGATCATTGATAAAAGTCATTGTTTGCGCAACTATGGATTCTTCACTGTTGCATTTTTAACAGATTATTCGAATGATAAAAAAAATCATTTGTACATACTACGTAGGTTAGAATAGTTTTATGTATGTATGTATTAAAAGAATGTTAATTATAAGTTGTAACATATCAACATGTAAGTCAAGGCAAATCGATATTTTAATGTGTAGTGCTCATTGTATGTTGCCAATTAAAAGATTCAACGTTGTGTGTTGTATAGTTTCTTACATATCGATTTTAAGGTTTAATCTTCACATCAATAATGTATAAATATTCATAATTTGTACATATGTAATATATTTGATATATCTTTAGTCATATACGAATTATTAAACTATCTTAATTTCGACCCAACAAACATACGGTCATTTGAGTTGTTGCATTTTTTCTAAATGCCAAATCAACGTCAATCAACAGTTTCCCTATTTTACTTGTTTTCTCCATTTTACTAGTAAACATTCTCATTTTTTCCCAATTTTCCTATTATCATAAGTAAATTACAATTTAGCAAAAGATTGCAACAGTGAAACCCAATACAAATTCACCGATCTTTGAACAAAAAAAAGTATCCCAGAACCACGGGATTGATGTTCTCAAGGAACATTTCAACGTATCGGTATCGGTGAAAGGCTTTTTTCAAAACGAATACAAGTGCCCTAGCTAGATATTCTATAGGGTCAACTACGATAATGTACGATCTGGTATAAAAAAACTTAATTATCTCAAGTTGTGTAGCTAGAGTTTAAGTATTTTCTTGTTATGCTGGAAATGGAAATAAAAAACAGAAAAGCCATTATTGTTGTTGGTGAGGAAAAACATTATTGTTATATTGTGGATATTATTTTATGTATCATCTACAACGTATTTTGGTGAGAAGAGTGATGTATGTAATCAAAAAATAATCACTAACTCAAACCATGATTAATATTACTTATTAATATATTTTTTCATAATCAGTGTTTGATTACGTGCATGTTATCTTCACTAATGTTGGATTTCATTGTCTCTTAAAGTTGAACACTTAATTAGTTTCTCATAATCTCCAAACATCCAACATTAACCCACATATCTAAAGAATATAATGTCATGCCTTAGATCAAGGAAAGGAATGTTAGGTTTAGTTGGTACATAATCTTAAACGAAAATGCAAGTGGAAACTCAATTAATGCTTTACTTCTCAAACTAGCTACGTTATAAACATGTTCTCGGGTTTATGGTCGTCTTACAAATCATACTGAATCTAACTAATTATAACAAAATTTGAACTGCCACGTCGCATTTATAAACTAAAACATCTAACGTGCATGATTTCTTTCATAGCGTTAGCAAAATAAACTTGGATCAATTCAAGCTTATCAGGTTCGAAATTCAACTTGACTAAGCATACTAAACCTTGTTGTCGTGATTTGACTCCGTGACTAAAGAGATATGTTAATCCTAAGTAAAGCTTAAGATCGAAGATGGAGACACTTTATAACAACATATTATCGTACTATGAGGCCTTTGTTAAAAATATACATATGTTGAGTTTATAAATAGTACAACTTGGTTTGAGTAGATTTTAATTTTCTAATCTGACTTTGATTGAAAAAATTTTCTAATAACATATTCTAATCTTGGTTTTGGGCGCCTCTTTTTTTTTTTCTTTAATAGTGTAAATTTTCGGCTTGATAGTGTAAATTTTCGGTCCGTTAATAGAATTTTTTTTAATAGATACAGAGTCTCGCTCTCACAAAATAGTTTACTTTCGTCCCCATTAAGTTTTGATTAAAACTCCACCACTCCTCTCTCATAATATATTCCTTACAATCTTCCACAAAATTTTGATGTTTCTTGGTTGAGTGAAGTTTAAACACCAAATCTAGAATAAAAACAACCACCAAATCTTCCTAAACTAATGTTATTCCCTACATAAGAAAACAAACAAACAATCTCTAAATAGTGTGTTATTATTTGCAGGCACGATAATGAAACACGTTACCATAGACCTATTATAACATAACTATCGACGAAAGTAATAAATAACGTACAACCAGATATTATTCACATCTAGATCGGAATGTTATTTTAAAGAACTGTAACACAATGCCAACGTGAACGTCATTATCCTACATACTCCATTTGTCAATTTGAATTACTGTATTTTCACCTACAGGTAACAATTTGGTGTAATCGAATAGAAGATCTAAAAAGAAACATTCAACAAGTTGCAATGATCCTTAAATTTTGGCAAGTGGGGTATGAAGTTTGATGCATAAGTGATGTCTGTGGGATGCATGCACCCTAATCCTGAAACTATACCCAATATGCACATGGGATCTTTGAATTGGTCCTTGTTGACCAACCATGTTTAATCGATCCTAAGTTTGTTAATCATATTTTTAATGTCACTTTAACTAATCATCTAAATCTTGGTTTTTATATTGTTTGTCTGATTTCTGGTGTCATGTTTTAAGTAACTAATCAAGGGTTTGACTAGGTGATATATTCAGTCAATCTAAGTGCCACATGCTAGCCATGGCTAACAATTTTCACACTCGCGTCGTGACAAATAGTGTTACTTACAACAACACGATTGCTTATTCGAAACATCACATATGATTTTAATTAACCGTTTAACCAGTTTTATTTTATTTGTTATTTGACACTCGTGTTAAACACATCGTTAATTAATCTACACCCTTATTGTATGACCGAAAACACAAACCATACATATATTTTATTAGCACAAAATTTATCTGCCCAAAGTTAAAACAAAATCCTTTTTAATAACTTATTTCCGCCACTCATGACTTATATTAGTTATATTTCTATCGTTTATGTGTACCAATTGACATGAAGTCACTTATGTATCTGTTTTCTTCAAATTATCTCTCATGAACGTTTTTTTTTTTAATATTTTGTGGCATGCTTATAATGCTCTTATGAACGTAAGACCGTGAAAATTCAATTAAAAAAAACTTTTATGACTCTAAATATGTGTTTTTCATTTGATTAGCATCTTTTCGTTTGAGTTTTTCCTTTCATTATCTTCTTTTTATGTTCTATCTTGTACTTGAAATATCCTTTTCTTGATGCTACATATTTTGTCCCAATATGGTAGATTTGTTTTGTTATCATATGCTTGTTCACCTTCACACCTTCTTGTATCTTTCGCATTTTGTCTTGATACGTAGGTTGTGGATGGTCCCAATTGTTACCACTAGAGTGCTTCACTTCAAGCCTCACAAGTTTCCATTTTCGTAATTACAGATTACATTTTTATAGATCCTTTGTCTTAACATCGTTGTTTGACCGTCCTACACATAGGTTAGCGGTTAGAAGCATATCTATAGGCCCGCAACGGTAACTAGGATAAGGGAGTGACAGTGTTCCTAAAATGATATGACGAGTTTCACCGGATAACAATATAACACGATGGCTAATCGCGTCGTTCCTTTGAATTAATGAATGAATGAGACTATTATAGTGTATGTATGAGAGACTTACACTTTTAATTGTAAGAAAATGACAAACTAATAATAGTTTATGGAATCGAGCTAGTAACTGTAATGATCTTCAAAATCATTGGAAATAATATTAATGTACAACTCAATTTAATGCCACATGTCAAGATCTTGTGCTCATAGTTATGTAATTAATCTTGAATTTTGATTGGATAGAGAGAATAATATGGAGGGGGATTACAAGTTCTATATATAATATGAATTTTAAGGAAGAGAACATATGGGCTCATTAGAAAGGCAAAAGATGGGGTCATGCCTGCACATGGGTTAAGATGAGAAAGGAAGAGTACAAAAATTGTAGGATTATAAACTTTATAATAAATATGGAAAAATCAAAACAAAGCATCTTGTATTGGTCCAACTACCATTAAAAATTACTATTATCTATATATCCTTTTTTCTTTTATTGGTTTTCTATAGCAAAATATGCATGTTTTCACATGAAGCATCTGAGGTTGAACCATCTTGTGGCTAAGGACCTTAGTCTTTTGGTTCAGTATAGCTAATCTTGACATACCATCTTTATTTGCTCTAAAGTTTTATCTCTGATACTCCATTTGGTTAGGTTTTTATCTCGGTTCTTAAAGTTCGTTGTTACGAACTGAAACCATTATAGTGTATGAGCCGCTCCATGTGGTGGCCCTTGGACTAGTGGCCTGGAAGGAACCAACTATGACCACTGAGGTTTTAGTCTTTCAGAAGAGCTGAATGTTATAAACCGACTTATTTCACGTCCGTTGTATAGACAAAAAAAATAGTGTTTATAGCTCTATCAGTAATCATAATAGTCTTTTGGTTTGAGCTCACTTGTTTGATCATAAATTTAAGTTTTGACCATTTGAATGGACTTTAAAAATACATCCCTATTTCTTAAAAATAAAATAATTTTTACCGTAAAAAACTGAGTATTTGCAGCAAAATATGTTGCCAAAACCTCTGTGAGAATTCCAAATTTACGACCGGCAATGCAACCATTGCTTATTTTACGACCATCGCAATATCTGATCAGCTTCATACCAGATTCGACATCCTACTTAGTTATACCCGAGTTAGTTGCTAACCATTTCTTAAAACACCAGTTTCAAATTCGGATTCGGTTGGAGTTTAAGAACGTATCAGGCCCACAAACTATTTTTTTCCACCTCTACGGCTCTACACACATGTTTATTTATAATATAAAAAATAATACAAGTTTTTACATAGCATACAATGTCTCCATCGATTAAGGCTGTAGCACACAACTTTAAGATCTTCGCAATAAATGAGTTACTGTTGCACGTTCCGTTTTCCATTTTAATATTAAGAAAAGGCAAACACAATGAGGCATGTGAAATGATAGGGAACAATACATATATATTGTATCCAACACAAATGTAAATGTGAAGAAACAAAATGAACAATTTTTGACTTATACAAATATATA
>BJCM01061806.1:0-15623 GCA_018326385.1 Flaveria bidentis
GTTACGCGATAAACTTTCTTAATAAACATTTAAAAACACATAAACACGTAAACATAACATCATAATCACATTAACAACTAGATTATCACCCATTTAACATGATTAATTATTATTACGTCACCAACGTTAAACGACAACTAGTGTGTGCTCACGACACGTGTATGCAAACTTAGCGGAACTAACGGAGTTGGATAACGGAAAATTACCGGATATCACAGTTTGGGTCGGAATGGGTTATTTGAAAAAAAAAAGGTCAGGATGGGTTTGGGTCAGGATGAGTTTAGGTCAGGATGGGTTTGGGTCAGGATGGGTTTGGGCCAGGACGGGTTGGTTCTAAAATTTACCCTAAACTTACTAGTGATGGGAATGAAAGTTGGAACAAGTTAAAAGAGTAACTAAAATTAAACTTTAAGCAAACATCTTTATAACATCTAGAATCATTTAGTAATTTAGCAACAAAACCAAAACATGCAATGAAAAATAATCAAAAGAACACTAACAATTATACAAACTAGTTTTTTTCTGACGCGTGATGCGCGACGAATCCACTACAATATCAAATATAAAAAAATACAAAAACACATTGTATTGACAGTTATTCCAACGTAAAACTCTAATGCATCAAGTTCTGTCATAACGACTGTCATGCCGTTGTAAAACTGTGACGTCTTTCCTTGTAAAAGTGAGTGTCATCGTGGCATAAAACCCCAGAAGTGTACTTTGTCATAAAAGTCATACTCTATCGTAAATACGATAGAAAAAACTTTGATTTTGAACACAACTACGTTTTCAACAATTTTTTATGAAAACATTGAAAAAAATGCTAAAGACAAACATGAATTTCCTTTTTTTATAATTATAAAAGAAAGTTATTATAAACACGAAAATATTGAAAATTAAAATATTAAATATACTATAAGGGTAATAACAAAAACTAAAACAATTATATAATATATGTGTATCAATATTTAAGTTGGTTTTTAAAGTATACAAAAGAAAAAAACTTAGTGACCGATATTAAAAATCCTAAAACTTTCTTGTACAATATTAAAAATCCTAAAACTTTCTTGTAGCCAAAGTTTTCCAATTATATAGATAAGTAATATATTTATGACATAATTCACAAGTCATAAACATAAATCACATGAACCTAAAACAAGAGGGAGATAACCAAATGCAAGTTATCAAGAGGGAGACATGCGACGACTGGATCCGGTTTTTCTTTTATATCATTGTGAGCTCAAGGCTATTAAGAATATTAACAAATTACTGAATTGTTGAAACCAACAAATGAAAGTTAAAATTATAAATTAACCACGAAACCGATGACTGGTTTGTCCGGCTTCATGGTTTTAAACCGAACCATGAATGCCTCTAGTCAAAGTCGGCAATCACATCGGTAGACGAGAACATCATGACAAGCCTTACGAGTAATGAATCTTTTTTATGTTTTTTTATTATGGCAACCATGGGTCTAAAGTTCATATTGTGAAGTAGAGGTGCACAAACTGGGTTTAGAATCCAAACCATGTCGGGTTGAACTCAGTTTAGGTTGTGGTCAACAAGTTTCAGACCGAGTTCGTCCAACCCGGGTTCGTAATTATAAATAATATGATAGATTCATAGTGGGTTGAACCGGGTCGGGTCGTGGAAAACCCACGGTTAGAAATCGGGTTAATGAACAGATGAGGAATCGGTTTGAAACGTCGGGTTATACCGGTTTAGAACTGGGTTGAACTCGAGTCGGTTTCAGGTCGCATCCTAAACCTAATTTATTGCACACCTTTATAATGAAGTTTAAAGTTTGAAAAAAAACGATGTGTTAGGCTATTAAATGTTGGACAACTTAGAATCCATTTCAACCCTCTTAGTTTCAAACATAAAACACATCTTGACCCGTATTTTGAATTTCTTGTTATTAATTCAACCCATCATGACTTATTTTGAAAATTCCACATGCTCAAAATAACCCAACATGTCATTAGAAACACCCATATAAACCCATATTTAAGTTTATGGGTTAGGTTTACCGGGCATACATATATAATATGAAAAAAATCTTAAGATAGGCCGGTTAAGAAACTTATTTATGCATGTATGGGTTTCATATTTTTAAAACACAAAAAGCTAGTTGAGATATTTCGAGCAGGTTCGTGTATATTTTGAAGTTGCTTTTAGCCTAATCAATTAATGGGTAGATTCTACACGTAAATCAATGACATCAGCAAGTAGGTACACCTACTCATAATTAGATTATGTGAACGGCGGAGTTTTAACATTCTTGTAGTGGAGGCGGGTGCAAAATTGATTTTGTTTAGGGGGCGAACTCGAGTTTTATATAAAAATTTACATTACGGGGCCAAAAATTTACGCTACCGAATTAAACTTTTACACTACCGACGAAAAAAAGAGGGGAGACCGGCGGCCCCCTCAGGCCCCTTCAATCCTCCGCCAGTGGATTACGTTATATTTTTTATTTCATGTTATATGTTTTATTTATTATAAGTTTGTATGAATTTTGTAAAGATGAAACATGTTTAGTTATATGTAATATATGTTTATTTATTATGATAAATATAATCATGGAAAAAAATGGTTTATAAGATTACGGGTCCAAGTATATGTATTAATAGTTATAATATATGTAAGGATTTCGGGTGTTGAAATCTCAAGACGTTCGGGTGTTGAAATCCTAAAGCTTTAGAGTGTTAAATTTCACATATATAAAAAGAGAAGTTAATGATTCTCAAAGGTTATCCATAAATTCACGCAAGGAATCAGGGTGTTGAACTCCAAAGAAGTAATGAGGATTAATTATTAATAATAACAATAATACAAAATTTTAGGTATTAAACCTCCATAAATAAAAATATATATTTGAATTGAGGAGGTGTTCTCACTTGGCTAAAGTTTAAAAAAAAGTATGTTTTAAATATTTTTAAGAAAAACACCCATAGATAGTTAAAGCTTCATGAACGTGACTAGATCGATAAAAGAAACCTACTCTCGTTTAATATTTAATATAATTAATATTGTATAAACAATGTGTAAAACAATTATATTTCCTTGTACTACTTTTATATTTGTTATGAAATGACATATCACTGCAAGTGATAAGTTTTGTTGTGAACTATCACCTAATTCTTATTTGAATAAAGTATTTTATAATAAAAAAATAAAAAAAATTAGTGTGTTCCATTGATCTTAAATGTCAATTTCTTACATAGAGCAATGATATATTATCTTCATGCAAGACTTGAATTGACTCATCTAATAAATAAATATCACAAGATCCATAATCTTATGGTATTACGTTCCCCTTTATAAGAGATGATCAAAGATGTGAATCATTCATAAAACGAAGCTCTCCTAAGATCTAGGTAATAAGTGATTTCCAACCACAAATACCACCTATGTCTTCACCAATCTTGTTAGGATAATACAGTTGTCTCAAAAACTTATGTAATATACATAATTGTTTTCTTTTTTATTCAATTTTTTCAATAATTATATATTTTTTTAATTTACTTCATAACACATCGAACCGATACTGACTAAAATCGAATTCCCAAAAAGTCATGCAACAGGCGTACTGCTAACAGGCGTACTGCTGCAACGCGTAATCATTTCCACTAGTCTTTACTAATACATGAAACTTTTAATGATATGGTATGTAAACAAAATTAATATAAAAATCATTTTGCAAAAAAAAATACATCAATTCAGTAAATAATTGTTCAATATCATTGTTTGAGATAATCATAATACATATATATATATAATATGTATATATATATATATATATAATATATATATATAATATGTGTATATATATATATGTATATATGTGTATATATATGTGTATATATATACATATATATATATACATATATATATATATAGATATATACATATATATATACATACATACATACATACATACATATATATATATACATACATACATACATATACATAACGTGATAATATAATCCAACTCCGGAAAACAATGTTGATAATGTGTTGTGAAATAATGACTTGCTAGCAACTAATATATGGATTATATAAACATAAGGACAATATATGATCGTTGGGATAAAATGATATGAAGAGTAGAATAACTTTTTTATATTGAGAGAAAAATTATTAAATACAAAAGTCACTATTTATACTACTATAATATTAATACAAACATATTAATTTTAAAAGTATAAGATAATATTAATAACCACATCTGTAAAATAGTTATAAAAAAATAAAAGAAGAAAAGTGGGGATTGAAACAGGTTGTTTCCCTCACCTCAGCTGGTAAACGATTATGATTATTTTATTAATATAAATAAGCTTAATTGAGAGTAATCAAAATCAATACATCAACTTAAAAATTAAATTTATATAATTAAATTTAAAGAGAAAGAAAGAAACTTAACGTATATTAAAAAGACTTTAACTTTCATTTAAAATAGCTACTTGGATCACTAATATTCTATTGACCCACTCATAATTTTCATTACTTGAGTACAAAATCATGAAGGCACTAGACTGTCATGTTTTCAAAGGGAGGCTCGTAAATCAGTTCGTCCCCGTCAATCTCAAACTTGAGACCAGTTAAAAGAAAACTCACCTTAAAGAATTAAAAGTAGGGCTCATAATTTTTGACACAAATATGTTAACATGACACAACACGAAGTTAACATGTTTCATGTTTGACCTAAATAGGTTTTTTGTTTTAAACAGATCAATTTGTTAAAACATAATAAATTTCATGTCTAAATAGGTTAATGCTTGTTAACCTATTAAAAAAGCTGTTTATAATTATATATATTCTAATTACCGAGTTGTATGTATACATTTTTATTCATAATCTACAATTATCTAATTCTTATATATTTTAAACCAAATACTTTTACACATTTTACTATTTAGGCATTGCAACTTTTTACATTCAACTTTGACCCCATATATTTTTCATCATTTACAATTTTTTGTTTTACATTTCGCTCAAAATTTTGAGAGTTAACACGCCGTAACGTGCGTGTGTGGTTTACGTTGTTACGCTTATTTTTTTCCGTTTAACGGCCTGTCGGAACGTGGAGGAATTGGATCAAATTATTTATTTTTTTTATGTTTTATATTTCGCGTGTGAGGTTTACATCTACTTTTTGTTCATTTTTTTTCGTTTTTATTTTTTTTTTGTTACGATATTTTCTGATTTTGATGGTCTCTCATGGTGATGTAACGTTGTTACCACTTGACACGGTTTACGCCACCACCACAACGTGTGGGCTTAATACTAGTTATATATATAAACAAATCCCTAACTTCATTAAACAGGTTCTTAATCATAAAGATTTCATGTAACATGTTTCTTAACAAGTTCGTGTTCGTGTTTTAAAAAAATGACACGATAAGTTTTCATGTCATGTTCATGTCTAGCATGCTAAGTCATTGATCGTGTCTTATCGTGTCATATCTGAACTATTATGTCAACCCTAATTAAAAGTAGGTTCCCCGTTTTGATTTGAGTTTGTGTCCTATATTATGTAAGATAGTTGTGAATGGTTGTAAGTAAAAGAGAGCAAAAATTTACAGGGATTGTACCGTGATTCCTCTTATATGGGGAAACATAGTACAACCATCATAAATTTTCTTACTTTAATAAAATAGAAACTTGAGATGTAATGTGGCAGCATTACAAATATCCTTAACAAAATTTTCTCGTCTCTCTCTTATTAACTAATTAACTTAATTACTAATAATATTATTTAACACTCTTTTAGATTTGATAAATTTAAAAAGAGATTTATTTATTAATGATATTTCTAAAAAAAATATTTTTATATAAAATAAGATATTTTTCTAAAAAAATTCGACATATTTTAAAATTAGCATTTTTAAAAATTCAATTTTTTAAAATAAAAAATAATTAAATTTGGGATTTGTCATTATAATTTTAGTAATATGACATTATATGCAGTTTTTTTTAGACAAAATATTTATTTTTTATTTTTGAAAAAAATTAAAACCAAAATTTTAAAACGTTGATATCACTATTTTGTTACTTATAGTCATTTCTCGTACATAATTTCAGTCATATTATATCTTAAAATACTATTTAACAATTAATAAATTTTATTATATTAATATTTATTTATTCAACCCGTGTAATACACGTTTTTACTAAAGCATTTTTTAAATATTTTTAAATATGGTTGTGAATTGAGAAGAGAGAAAAACTAATAATAAAAATATAAAAATTATTATTTAATTAAAAGAAAATTTTATTGTAAATACGATGATGGAAAACGAGTGTGAATGCTCTCACATGATAAAACATCCTGATCTAATATTCAAAAGAATTGGTCTTGTTGTTAATAGTATCTCTTGTAGTGGAGAAGAAACTGAAGCATCATTATATTTTAAATCAACATTTATAACTAAAGTAGGAAAATATGAAAACTGTGGGCGCTATTAGTTCTTGAGTGCTAATGCTAAAGTTTGTTTGAAAAAAAGCAACCCATTTGATTGATTGATTCAAAACCCCATAAACGATAAAGAAATGCATTATAAAGATTTGATTAGTTTAAGGTTTTCTAATAGAATCATCCGAACCTCAAATTCATGTATATAAACCTATATTCTTTAATATGTCATATCTAAGCTTACACATATATGATTCATTATATTTACTTTACAACGTATACACGCATATATTTAAGTCAGAGCTAATTTCACGTGCAGAAGCGTAATATATATTACTAATAAAACGTTTTCTTAACACCTCAACGGAAATAATAACTATAAAAATTGTTTATTTCTCTTAATTTATATTATACTAATTTGCAACTTATTTATTTATAATGGTATATACCTTATGTTTTGGGTGTTTTTCAAATAAAGTTTGATTTTTCACTTCTAACTCAAAGCTTCTAATCTTTTTCATGTCAGGCGACAAATTTTGATTTTTATACTTTTAACCCAATATTTTTCTTCATTTGCAATTAAACACTACAATTTGTTTACTTTAAATATTCATTTTATATTTTGTTTTTAAGTTTTACAAGTTAACATGATACAACATGCATGTGTGGTTTAATATTTTTACTTTACGTTTCGTTTAAATTTTGTGAGTTAACACAACGTAGCATTCGTGTGTTGTTCAACGTGTATACATCTATTTCCTGTTTGACAGGTATGTTACAACGCGTGGGTCCTAGATCGACTTAGTTATACTTTTATATGTTTTATATTTCAGTTTAATTTCTTTGCATTAACACACCACAACCCGTCGCAACGCGAGAGGGCTTAATTCTAGTTTTATCTCAAAAGGAACAGTAACTATGCACAAAAGTGCATGCAGCGTTTACATACATGTGCGACTAGTGTATACACATGTACATATGGACAAAATGTTATTAATACCATATCAATTTTTTTAAAATCAATATCTAAAATACTAAAATCCTGGTGCGAGCCCATGTGTGGACTAGCAACTTATCTTGATTTTGGAGGTTCATGATGGTTTGTTCACTGTCGCTTCACTAAAATAACCATAATTTGGGCTAGAAGACATTGTTTTTGGAGTGCGACAAGTCAAACAACCGTTGGATCGAGCAACACATTTCTACAAACCGTGGTTTGGGTCACTGTTCCAACTAAAAAACAGCTTATTTAATGAGTTTTTTTACTTTTTGTTTTAATCTAGTTTTTGTTGTATTTTGTTTATGGCTCAGTTTTTGACCCGATTATATTTTTATGCCTATTCGACTTTTGGCTTGCTTCCTATACTCATGCAAGCATTGGGAGACGATTAGTTTGGAAGTTTATAAAAAAATAAAGTTCTCCCTATTACAAATGTGTGTTAGTATGTGATTATCCTAATTATTAATATTTCGTATGAATCAACGATAATTAAAAGAATTGTTCATGATATTTTTTAAGAATCTGCAAGTTCAATTAGTTATTTATTCTTCCGCCTACCTCAAATCCATATTTATTCTACTTAATTTAATTTATGTAATAAATAGTACAATGAGATAAACACCCCCAAATATTCATACTATATACTATATATAATCACGTATTATTTATACTATATATAAAACATATGTGAGTGGTATTTTAAGATATTATAAAATTAAGAACAAATACTATATTTAATGCATAAGATACTAAGACTTTTGAGTGTAAAATAGTATATATAATATTATTTACATATTAACTCCTACAATTAGTTACATAATCTATACTATATATAAAGCATATGAGAGGGGTATTTTGAGATACCATAAAATTAAGAACAAATACTATATTTAATGCAAAAGATACTAACATTTTTTGAGGATAAAATAGTATTTATAACATTATTTACATATTACCCCTACAATTAGTTACATAATAACCTTTCACCTATATAAAACTTTACTTTATTTATCCATAAACTTAAAAAACTTAATATGTTTTAAGATCCCAACTATATCTTTTAATATATCATGTTTAAAATCTTTTTAAAACTACAATTGTAACCTATATTTTTTTAAATGTTTTGATGTAAATTTTTTTGCTAAACCAATTTGTATTATGTGAGATGCAGTAAGTTAATGCGTAAATGTACAAGTAGTCATGCAGAATTGATTTATTTGGTGATTAACTTTTAGCTTACGAAAAACATAATAAACTTTTTTTAAAATACTACAACAATTACAAAATATTAAAAACACGTATCGTATGTTAAATGTCGTCCCACTTTATTTTGCGGGTACCCTTCTAGTATGATTAAAGTATCAAGAAACATATGATGGCATATGTTTTTCGATTCACGTTTTCAAAATCCCAAGTAGTTTATAAAGTTTGAGAGGAGCAAGAAGCCCAGGCACTGTGGAAGATAAATAATGAGCAAATGGGCTGATCCACCAAGGGAAAAGGAGTGGCACAGGCCCGTCATTTAGGCCCATTTCTTAAACACTAATTCAAAGCCCGTATAGGTCTACCCACCCAGTAATGATAGTGACCCAGCCCACTTCTTCTGTGGATGTTCTATCCAACCCTAGAAGCCACAAACTCATGATTATCCCCAATTAGAGGTGCAAAAACCGGGTTCAAAATTCAAACCGGGTCAGGCTGAACCCGATTCTTTTCATGGTTAAAATATTTCAAACAGGGTTTGACCAAGGTTTCAGGCGCGGTCCAACCTGGGTTCATATTATGTAACTTTAAATAATATGGATCTATAGCCGGTTGAATCGGGTTGGGTTCAGGCCAGGTCGTAGAGAGGTTGAATCCGGGTTTGTGAACAAATGCGGGAACCCAATTTAGAACCGCCGGTTTCTACCCGGTTAGAACCGGGTTGGGAAACTAGGTTGAAGTCGGGTCGGTGTTGGATCAGGCCCTGAACATGGTTTAGAATTTAAATAATAGATTTATAATGTTTATGTTACAAGACAATTTATAAAGAAAGTTTAAGTTTTAAATGCGAAGCAGGCTATTCATGAAATTTTAGGTGTTTTGTGCGAATAATAAAAATAAACTCTTAAGAAATAAACTTATATAAATTAAAAATCTTCAACTAATGGATCTTTATTACTAACATCATCAACCTAGATATCACCAACCGGATATTCATCAACACCCACGTTATAATTATCGTTATCAATATCTTTGACATTTTAAAAAGAAAAGAATCATGAGGTTTTGGATAAACTTATCTTGAGCTTCAATTTGTGAATTCGTTAATTCTTCTTACATTTTTCTCTTTTCATGTTTTTAATAATCGGATGATTGTCATAATATCTTAAAACCGTATAAGGAAAACAAATATAGAGTCGTAATCTCATAAAAGCATCTAATTATATAGAGCACACAGTAAGCTAAATCAAGCAAATAAGATCATGAGAACGATCATCATGCGATTTACAAGTTACAAACAATCTAAAAACTGATTAGTGAATGATCATCATGCGATTTATTTTTATCGTAATTGCTATACAAACAATTAAAGAAAACATTAACGAATCGTTAGAACTAAATCTATCAGCGAATTGTGATATTTATTTACTGAATTACTGCAAATCTGAACTTGCCATTTAACTTTTCTTTTAAACTCTTGAACTGATTGCAATTAGTCAAGGTGGGTGTTGACTTTAGAGTATTGAATTGGATAAACGTGATTCATATTTCTATGAAGTGACTACAATGAGTTTATACTTTTTTAACAGGGTTTTGAACTACCCCTAATACCCAAGTGAGGTTTCTTAAAACCGGATGTCAGTTGTTCATATTAATTATGAAGCTTTAGGCTTGACTAACTCGAGAACACAATCAAGGAGAAAGTCCACAACTATAGAAAAACCCTCATTAAAACTAATAATTCTTAGCGCATGTGGTTAAGGTGAGATGCTCAAGACAATTAAAAATAAGATATTGGGTTCAATTATCATTTTAAGCAAAAACACTCAGGGTTTAGCCGGATCTTTTTTCAAGATGTGGGTTTCTCCTAAGAGGATTGGGGGGTATGCTCCCAATTGAAAAACGAATAGATAGGTCTAATTAAGATAACACTATCATTGAAACAGTGTGGTACATTTACCAAATAAAAAGCTATAAGAAAAACCCCCATTGAGTTAGATTTGAACATAGACTTCAAAAGATCACAAACTCAAACCATTAGTAAATATTTTCATGAGGTGACTACACATGCTCAGGGTTGGCTCTGTGATGGAGCCAAGTGCTAGAGTGTTGCAACTAGAGTCTTGTGTTTATATAAAAAGGTTGGAGAAATTTTTGCAAGTGCATTTGTACTCGTCATTGGGAAATACATATCTCGGTGAAATTATTTCTTAATCGGAAACACCATTTCCAGCCACTAAAGTTTGTAATTTTAGAGTTAGAGAATATAAAACGACTACAAATGGCCTAATACACATAAAGATTGTAATTTTAGAGTTAGAAAAAAGATTATTACCACATTTTCTTTATGTTCCAAGAATATCAGTTCAAGACTCTTTATCAATTAACAGTGGAGGGCACCATCAATAATTAAGATATGAGTCTCATTCTGCCACACCCCAATAAATACAGTGGAAGACTTAATCTTACAAAACCACAAATCTACACCAAACTAAAACCTTAATAGTGTTTACATAAATCCACCACAAGTTCTTTGCATGTACAATCTCAAACACAAAAAAAAACTTATATACTACCCCTGACAGGTTAATCTAGTCAACCTCTTTTACATGAAGGCTTCTATTTAACTTAAAACTACTAATTACTCAACCTAGCTTATTACATTTTGACATTTCCTGCTCCTGCATCACGAGCTAAAACACATCAACAACAATGTTGTTGGTAAGACATAGATAATGACTCTACAACATTTAGATAATCATGACAAGTGTGCAAGTAAGTTGCAACAAATTAAATCTACACCGAAGCCGTCGCAGTAAGCATCAGTTTTGACAATATATGTGTCACTCTAGGATCAATATATATAACAATGAGATGGTAGGTTGGCGTATAGGCCGATTTAGTCCCTCGCTATCAAATCCGCTCAACCCTATCCACAGTCTCCGTTGTGGCCTCAGGTTAGCCCTAGTCCTATCGATAGATTTCTACTATGGCCTTAGATTATCATTATCCCATAGTCCTATCCATAGTTTTCAATGTGGACTCGAACCAGTCCAATTTTATCAATAGTCTCTGTTGTGGCCTTGGATTGAGTATTCACCAGAGTGTGGCTTTTTAACCTAATTGGATCCAACTAAGCGCACATATTTCCTAAGGTTTGAGCCAACCATTACATTCCAATACCCGTCTCTTTATTTTAATTATTTGCTCGTGCCTGGTGCTTACTATCGCTATGGATGTACCTAAGACAATAGCTACCTAGGTCTCTGGATTGTTTTACTTCTCCGCACACTTTCCAAAACATTTATACTAAAACATTTACAAGTTCGGATGCAACCCCAAAACGTTTAAGAAAAAAGAGAACAGTTAGATTCACAATGATGAGCTCCCCGAGCTTGTCTGTCATATAGTGGATGTCTAGTGTTAATATTCTTGTATCATACAGACACGCACACACGCGTCAAGTTGATATAACTTACACGCGCAAACCCTTGGGATTCGTCACATGAGTCAATCTAGTTGACTGGCCCTAGTTATGTCAATGACCTCAAGCTAGGATTTTTCACAACCCCATGTTATCGTTTCCTATCACCGCTCATAATGAACATGCGTCGAAGAGATAGGGTTCACGCACATGCCCAACATAGTGCCTAGACGGACTTATATGACTATGACCCCAAAATACTTTACATATTTATTTTCTATGATAACCCCAAGATTAGGTCACTAGCATTCATGACCTTTTTTCTTATTATATCCAGACTTTTTCCCGTGACAGATCCGTGTATCCATACGTAGTCATTTCTAAACCATGACAATCATATGCATCCCAATTATTATCTATCGGTTTGGTTTCTTTCAGAAGCCCTTGTTTACCCAATAATCTATGGTTATGCATAATGTGACAATTTTAGAGTCTTACCATAATGGATCTGAGTTCACGATCATTCCTTGACATCCACAAATGTACCACTGAGAGATCCAACACAAAGCAAACCGAGCTCCCAAGCTCAATGATGGGCTAAAACAACCATAATGAGCGCAACCACATGTTCCTTTAGTCACGTCGAGCCTTCTAACACGTTGATATCGTAGAGAGAGAGAGAGAGAGAGAGTTAAGTTCGGGTAAAAAGAGAGAACCGAGAGTGATATGGAGGAAATGAGTAGAAATTCGGATTTTTGGGTTTGATACCATTTTTGCCTAAGTAGGGTCCTTAGTGGAGCGTTACCCTAGGCTTGGTGGTCTGCTACCGCCTTAAAAAATGCATATTCGAATATTCCAACTTGAAAAGGAATATTCTTCGCGGACCATTAGGCTCGATCATAGCGGTTCACGACCACTTTAGTGGACCATCACCATGTTTCCTTAGTTGTCCACTATGGAATCTTGTGTCCGGATCTCGAACTTCTTTCCTTGGCGGTCACTATGGTTGTCCCTTGCAACCGATAGTTGTTGGCTATGGCCCTAACTCCTTAGTATTTTTCTCTTTTTAAGTTGTTCCAATAACACCTACGACCCATATACTCGAATGTCAACCCATCCATTAGGTCGAGGGATCACACTCTCTACAGCCAATATTATTTATTTTGATGGTTTTTTCTTTCAAGATAATATATTTTTGTTATATAACTTTTCTTCACTATATACATGTTATAAATTACATTTAATTCAAAAATCTTAAAACTAAAATTGAAATTTAGAAAAAAAAAATTAAATATCGAGCCTGATTCAAATCTCAAAACCCTAGTGATTCATCCACATTTTGCATGTGAGTTGCTATTGTTATAATTGTGTGTCTATGTGATTCATGTTGGATGCATTCCACAAGAAGAAACCAATCATAATCTTCAAACGTGAAATAAGCTTCACATGCCCTCTTCGATGTTAAACATGAGCACTTTATTAAACATTTTACTTACCTCCCTTTTCTTCCACTTATGAGTAAATATATTATTAGTCCTGTATTGTTTTTAAAATCTATGTATCTATGTATACTAATAAAAAAAGATTTTTTGTAACACATGGCATAATGATAAAGTTTGTAAATTTTAGTTTTTTGTTTTTTTCTTCTAATAAATAGTTGCATTAACTACTAATAATTTTAATTAATTTGTTTTAAGTTTAAAACTATTTTTTTATTAATTATGAAAACAGATCTTTTTACAAAATTCAATTTCTAAATAAATAATTTCTTTAATAAATAATAATTTTTCAAAACATCAAACTTTTTTAAAAAAATATATATTTTTTAAAACTTGTGTTGTTAAAAAATAAATTTTTAATGAAACAAAAATGATTAAAATTCAAACTTTTCATAAGAAAATTTTTAAACAGCACTAAATTTTTAAAAAGTACTTTTAAAAATAAAAAATAAAAATAAAAGTTTAAAAAATGATATCGATGTTTATTATTTTAAGTCTTTACTCATAGGTATTTCAATAATATCATATCTCAAGATATTATCTATAATTTCAAAAAATTTAATTACTAACTATTTAATATTTATTTATACAACTCGTGTATTACACGGGATACTAATTTAGTACATATATATAAGTGGGATGCATACCCTATAAATTATTTTTTACTAATAAATCCGTTTACCAATAAATCCATAAGATCTATAAGACCTCTTAAGAAAATAACTATGCTAAACAAGTATCACAAATATAACAAATGCTTATTTTAATTCACACATAAAATCATCTTTGACACACCAAATTGTTACCGATTATATATGGTAAATGATTTCTAAAGATACTAATGCAAATCAATGAAACTTTACTTCTGTTTTGTACATGTGTTTTATAGACTTATGATTGATGAAGTACACCGTACCACAAAGGTGCATATTAGTTCACATGTGACTAAGTTCAATTATACATCAATATTATTCGAAGATCAATAATAGACGTAAAGGAGTTTAGAAAAGACCGCATAGCAAGAGAGTGTGCCCTTACTTACGCTCTAACTACTAAAGATTAAAAACAATAAATATTAAGTTTTTATATATACTTATATGAAATATAGAGCGGGTATGTACATACAAAAATAAGCCTTATAATAATAACAATTATACCAAAATAAAATGTAAAATTATAATATTGTGAATTAGTTTTCTTTAATTTTTTTGGTGTTTTTATGTAATATGAAGAATGAAATATCCATTGACAAACAACAAATGTATAGCAAGGCAAGCGTGTTAAATTATGAGAATATGATACCCAAGCTTTTTAATATTACTAGTTGGAATGTCCGCGCGTTGCGGCGGTACGGTTGTTGCATGATTTTTTGGGAATTCGATTTTAGTCGGTATCGGCTCTGTGCGTTATGACGTAAATCAAAAAATCAAAACATAATTATTGAAAAAATTGAATAAAAGAAAATAATTACGTATATTACAAAAGTCTTTAAGACAATTATATTATCCCAATAAGAATAGTGAAAATATGGGTGGTATTTATGGTTGGAAATCACTTATTACCTAGATTTTAGGGAGGTTTATTTTATAAATTTAGGTTAGAGTTTTATGATCATCGGAGTTACTTTTTGGTGGTGATTTGCATATACCAAAAAAGTTAATGGAGAATTTATCATCACAAATTATCATCTTGATTGTTATTAAGCTGTTAACAACTGATAAGGAAAGGGAAAGAGGGATTAGTGCTCAATCACAATATATAAACGACATTGAAAGTAAATGACGATTTTTTACCACGTGTATATGTTTTAACATTTGTATTATAAGCAATCATATATTATACTTTATTGTAAGGGCATAAATAAAATAAAATGATTAATTATTTGAAGCATTACTTTTCATATGATGTCCTAATCCATATGTAAAATTATTATTCTATCATCCTCTTACTTTTATTGTAAAAAATATAGATAAATATTAAAATTATTAAACTTATAATATTCCCTATAAAAATAATAGTATTATAGTTATTATAAATATGAAGATTTATATAAGTTATATACTTAAATATTTAAAT
>BJCM01061807.1:0-22153 GCA_018326385.1 Flaveria bidentis
AATAATAATATATATAAACGGTGCGTTTTATGGTGATGATAGTAATATGGACAAGGTTTTAAATAATAGTTATGTAATGACAAAGGCAAAAGCGTATTCACATCGGTAATTCATAAAGGTGAGGAATGACAGATTAACGAAAAGATGACGGAAATACGTCAATAGACGGACCTTTGGTGACGGATGTCACACAAACCCTAATAATATATTTTAATACTCCCCCGCAGTCGTAGCGAAAGTAACGTACACTAAGACCGGAAAACAAAAAAAAACATAAATTGATAAACATATTTCAATCGACTCAACTATCCAAACTTTTGTCAAAAGACGATGTTGTGCTTGATGTTGTCATCCATGTTTTGGTTGAATGTGTTACCCATACTTGGCTTGATAGTTAATTGGTTCTTGATTTTCAGAATGATAAATCAATAATTGACGACCATTGTCGTTCATGATTTGTCGAGGCTAGTAGCCGGTGGTCACTTGTATCCGTAGATCAAAAGATTAAAGCTAAAGGAATAAAAAGAAAAAGAAAGCAAGGCACGTGACCGCGTTCAGGCGGCATTGTTTTGGATCCGTAGATCAAGAAAAAAAATCCGTATACGTAAAAAGAAAAAAACAAAGAGAAAGGCCGGTGACCATGGTCACGTGGCGATCTTTTAAACCCGTAGATCAAGAGATAAGATACGTAGATTTATAAAAAAAAGAAAAGAGAAAAAAAATCATCAAACCTTAGTTTGAGATTGATGGCCGTGGACTGTGGTCCTTGGTACGGCTAAAACATCGAGAATAAAAAAAGAAAAAAAGAAGTGATCGTTGTATTTTGTGAATCATAAATAAAAAATAAACCAAGAATATAATTGTGAACCAACCAAACGAATAGATATCTTGTTTGAATGTTCAGTCGATAAAGAAACTTTATTCAACAAAAACTACAAAACATAGAAGAAACGAAGAAAACAAAGTTGGGACAGGGCCGTGGCGGTGGCGGCACACCACCCTGTCTAGGGTTTGAACTTGGTGGCAACTGCTAGGTTTTGTATGTTTTTTTGGTGGTGCATAGAACCCTAAGGCTCTGATATCATGTAAGATAATAAAATACTGAATAATATGATTGAACAATTTGGTTATAATATGATTGAACAGTTTGGTTATAATATATAGAGATAACAAGTAACCGTAGAAACTTAACTGGGTCTGTGAGCTTATTCTAATCAAATCCTAATAATATATTCTAATACGGTCTGCTCGGAAGTTGATTTGTTTAAGAAAAAACTCAGTTGTAAAAACTCTAAATCGATTTTGGTTGCAATGGTAGTGATGTAGATGATGAAGATGACAATGGTGTCGGAGGGTCTGTGGGGGTGGCAGTGGTGGTGGAGCGGTGGGTAAGATTCGAGAACCCACCACCATCTTAACTTCCCCGATTTAAATCAAGATTGGCGACTTGAACAACCGATGGTGATGGTGGTGGTCGATTATGGTTCTTAGATGGTGATAATGACACGGGTGATGGTATTTGATGACGATGGATGAAGAAGATGTGGGTGGTGGTTATATGATGACAATTTATGTATTTTGTTTAATTCCTTTTAAATAGGTAAATTACAAAATTAGTGCTCCCACATAAAATGACAAAAATACACCTGTAACTAATAGAACAGTTTAACGTTATTGGTGATTTGGAGTTAATTGGGATGAATTGCAAACCACAAAGATTAAAATCATAATTTTAAAACGTTTGAAAGAAAACCGTTCTTTTAACCAAACCAAATATAACAAAAGTGAAGTTTACTCAAGTATACTCTACTTTTTACTTTTACGCGAATTTTATGGTATTTTTGAAATATTAATATGGTTCATTTTTAATATACAACCAAGGGGTAATTAGTATCACTCATGGTTGATCAGTCTTGAAAAAGTTTATACGAAAAAAAAAATAGTTTTTGAAAAAACAAAGTGTGTCGACACTTGTCCGGTAGGGACACTTTTTTTATAATTATTTTTAAAGGGACATTTAGAGAGATTTTTGTTAGGAAAATGATATTTTGAGAATTTTTTAATTACAACAAAAAATTCATAAGCTAAAAAGAAAATTGTATGTATAACATATTAACAAGTGAGTGATATGATAATTTTCATTAAAAGCTATGAGTGACACGACTACACTACCGCCACCATAGCGGCTTTCCTGCTCAGCCATGTGCCATAGCTTGCAAAGGCCGATTCTACTTCGTCCCATTTTTGAACGTTGGGATAGCCCCCACAGTAATATTACATTAAGTATTTAAAAATAAAACTTTTTTTACTCTATTAAATACTCATTAACTCATATTTAACACACTAAATACCCACTATCTCATACCTATTTAACACATAAAATTTCCTCTTTTCTCATACTTCTTTGAAATTCAAACCAATGGATAGGAAGTTATACCTTCCGCTAGATTTGTTGGACGAGCTTTTATCAAACAATAATAGTCTCCAGTTTTTGACGGAGATTGCCACCTAAGCCGAAGTTGAAGACACAATAACATCATCGGGAAAAGTTCTTGAAACTATAATGGTGGATTATTTTGGGAACTCATCAAAATATGATGACGAAATGTTTCGAGTCAGGTATTGCATGTCGAACACGTTATTAAAAATTACAGGAGACATTAAAGCGACATATGAATGGTTTCAAAAGGGTGTAGACCGAAGGATGAAAAAGAGTTTCACAGCGTTACAAAATACATATCAACATTGAAAGAACTAAATACATATCAACATTGAAAGAACTAGCAACAGGTAATCCCACCCACGAATTCGATGAATATTTATGTATGGCGGCTAGAACTTGACGTGAATGCCTAAAATTATTCACTGATTCAATAATTAAATTATATAGCCAAGAATTCTTATGTTGACCTCCAAGCCACAACATTGCACTTTTATACCAAGCACGTGAAGTTGGGATGCTCATTAGCATCCACTGTACATATTTCCTTTGACGAATGTGTCCATGTAGGTTGCGAGGGTAATATATGAGAGGTGATCACCAATATCCGACATGCTCAAAGCTTTGACTTCAAATGATACATGGTTTTGGCGTGCGTACTGTAGTCCCCAGGGGTCAAACAATGATATAAATGTTCTCCAACGATCTCCCTTATATCTGACCAATCAGAATATAACCACGCGTAAGTGTTTTTTTATGTACATAGTAGAGAAAACAAATGTGGATACTATCTAGCCAATGAGATCTACCCTACTTGTCGACATTTGCGAAAGCAACTTCATATCCGGTTGATCCAAATGGAAAGAGGTTCAAGAAAGTGCAAGAGTCAAATAGGAAAGATGTCGAGCAAGCTTTTGGTATTCTAAAAGTTAAGTGGGTCATACTTAAGCACCCCCTCCTAGCTATGAGTGTATTAAAGATTAGGAACAAGATTTACACGTGCATCATATTACACAACATGATCATAAAAGATGACAACTAATGCTATATATCTAGTTTGCATAAGATATCCCCCTATGCAACCAGTTATTAACATAATGACCTTACGAAGTTGCAAGATCCAAGTATACATTTTTTATTTCATTGTGATCTAATGAAACATCTTGCAACTCTAAATTTGGATTGTCTGGAGTCGTACGATAATGATTGTCTGGAGTCGTACAATAATGTTTGTCTGGAGTCGTACGATAATGAAAAGTAGCTTTAGATATCTTTATTATTTATATTTTATTATTACACTTTTTTTGTTTTATTAAGAATAAATTATTTTTTGAAATTTATTTGTGATTTCAAAAATTAAATTTTATATTTTGTTTAAAAAATAAAGAAATATGATGGTAGTAGTGCCACCACTTAAGATACTTAAGGGTTAAGGGTAAATGGTAGTAGTGCCACCACTTTGGATACTTAAGGGTAAATGAAAATGCATGTGAGGTGACCTTATTTTTGTTGGTGCTATGAAGATATGCAAAGGTATGTGAAGGCACATGAAAGTTACACATCACCATTCTTAATAAACTAACAAGAAGCTATAATTGGCACAAAAGGAAAACAAGGACCAACTTGTTTATGTGATTTTAAAGAACACCAATCCTTCCGGCGATAAAGACGAATTCTGCTCGGGAGTGGATCGTGTGGGAGTGGATCGTGTTGTGTTGTAATTTTTGATAATTAATAATATCGTATATAAAAATGGTAAATGTTTTAAAAAATAAGAAAACTTTTAAAAAGTTAATAAAAGTGGATATGTCTTAAATAGTTCTAACAATTTTTTTCTATAATTTGATGATCTTAGCTATTAATTAAGAATATTGATGCTTATAATTACTTTTTAATCATTTTAATTTTAAAACCCTTTTTATTTATTACCCTTCCCTAATAAAATATAGTCTTATGCTATATTTTATTAATAACGCATCAAACTAATAATTCAAAAAGAAATCAATATAAATAAAACGAATCAGTAGACGGAAAGGGAAAAGTTTATAAGCCCACTTAATGTTTAAATTATTATGTGTAATCATATGTAAAACGAGAAAAGTCTACAAGCCCACTTAATGTTTAAGTTATTATATGTAATCATATGTGAAACGGTATATTTTAGTAACACGTGTAAAAAAATTGACATGTGAAATCGTAAAGGTGGACCGGTTAAATCAATAGAAGGGCCCGTAAAACTGTAATAAAAATCATGATGAAAAATGTTTAAAAGTGAAAACTCGAAGTGTGAATGAAAGTTTATGATAAAGTCAAAAACCATTACATTAAGAAGGTAAAGTGTTGAATAAAAGCTTATTTAGTTGTAAGAATTAAACAATTGGGGTTTGTGGCATGTGTTATATACTTAATAAACTAGTATTTTCCTTTGTTAATGATAGATAATAACTAATTGACGTTTGTTTTAAACTACAACTTTGACACGCAATAGACAAATATTACCATATATAGACTAATATTGAACTCAATTGAGACACGCAATTAATGGAGTAGTGGTAGATTTATTTCCTATTTACCGAAAATCACTATAAATAAAGTTTTAGGATAAGTATCAAAGGTTAACCTCTTTTTATTGTAATAACTTAATTATTAACTTAACTAGTGAATCACAACAATTCACATCACCATCATAAGTTAGAGTTACAACGATAAAACTAGTGGTACAACGAATGTTAAATTAAATGAAAATATAGCAAGACTACACTCGAATTAAATATATTAAATGATCTATTTAATGGTATAATTTGTATAAAAATAATATCATACAAAAAGGTTAAAAAAAGTTTTTTTAAAGGTGTTTTTTTATAAAGAGGGAAATCGTTACATTAATGGTGTAAAAGTGTATTACACTACATAATTATAGTGTAATTGTTCATTATATTAAAGTTAACAAGTTATTACAATAAATAACTAGTTAACATAAAGGAACTTTGTCTTAGAACTATAAGTATCCGGCGGCAGATTCAAGAATTTATTCCAATGGATTCACTATTTTTAAATGCTATAATTTTAGAGAAACGGATATAAAAATTACCGGGTAGGTTTCGGGTCGAATGAAGTTGGACATATAATAAAAGTAAGAATAATAAAAAAAAAACTTATCTTCAAAATGTAAAAAGCATATAATATGAAAAACATGACGGTCTTTATATATTAAAATAAAATATCCTATAGTTGTTCCCTATGAGTTTTCATTTTATGAAAAACGTTGCATTACATTTTCAACAAAAGCTCTTTGAAATATCTTTTTTTTTCAAAATAACAAATATAAGAATCGTTCATGTATCCATCACTCATCCGGTTACGCAATTCCAAATGCTTCGTTGGAGAAAAACTTTTTTCAACACTTGTTGTTTCAACCGGTAAAACTAATTATAACTTTAGTAAACGATAAACCAATGGATAATTAATGTGTTTTCTTGTTCCACCATCCTTTTAGCAAGATCACTTACCCCCATTCATTTTGGCTAACCTTGTATCTTCTTTCACATTAACAATATAATTACTGAGTTCATACTTGAGTTTGTTTCTTTCATCAAAATCATATGGATACATCTAGGCCAACTTAAGCAAGTTTAGTATATTAAAGGCACTAAAGTTACGACCCGGGCTCAAAGAACTCATACATGTAAGCAAATCAGTGGTTACCTCGTTAAAGCGATTTTCAAGCTCTTAAATTTGCATATCAAGAACAATGTTGAAATCATTTACCTCATAGTGATGATGTTGTTCTATATTTCGGGTCAACATACTCGTCTTCCATGTTAACCCTTTAAATCTCATATTTATCACAAAAAGATGTGACATCTTTCAAAAATGAGCCAAAACCTTCAAGTCGACACGTTTGTAATTCTTTTTTTTGGTTGATTTAACTATCCCAATTACATTTACTATATCTTGATCCTTTCTTTAAAGAGTTTCACACAATTTGTTAGTGACTCCCAAGACATGCTTCATCATGTAAATAAAATATTAAATTAAAAGTTTTTCATATATATATATGAAGTTCATTTGCTTGACTTAGGTTAGCACGATCGAACATCCGAAGTTCTATATATTCAAGCACGTAATAACGCTAGGATATAAAGAAAGTAATTAAATAAGGGTTTTTTCATGAGAACTCCAACGTGTATCTCCAGATCTTAAAAGTGACAATTCTTGATTCTTTTCACTTCTGGTTTCAACTTTCAGATCCAAATCCAATCTCTCTCTTTGAATTTCTTTAATCAAATCTATTCACTAACAAGATGCACCAACACCATTTATTCGATTTGATACTTCATCAGAAAACTTAAAAATTTCATGATGTTTGGTTGCGATGGCCACAATAACAAGTTAAAGTTGATGAGCAAGACAATGAACAAAATATGTTGAAGATTTTTTTAAAATTAAAGTTTCAAACCATTAAACTCATCGGACATGTTGCTTGCATCATCATATCCTTGACCTCTAACCCTACACAAACTCAAACTATAGCGAACATATAGTTCATCAATTGTAGGTTTTAGAGATAATGCGGTTGTTTCCATGACATGAACTAGAATAATAAATCGAACCTTCATAACTCCTAACTTATTAACATATCTTAAATTCACATCCATTTGTCCATTTTTAGATATATCCCTTGACTCATCAATTAATATTGAAAAGACATCATCACCAAGGTTTTCAAAAATTTTATTCGATGCTTCTTGTGCAAAACAATTATAAATATCTTTTTGGATTGATAGAGCTCTCGTTTGACAATTCCTTGGTGCATTACTTAATATAACGTTACCAATTTCTTCATTTATTCTCCCAAAATTTTAAAAAACTCTACGAAATATCCTTTACAGAGGGATTCTTCATATTCATTATGACCGCATAAAGGTAACCCATCATAGATATAATTGTAAGAATATTCGAGCTACAAAAATAAAAGAAAAAAAATTACACCTTTATATATATGGGAAGGTTCAAGAGAAAACCATTTCTACTAGAAAATCATGAAAACCAATAATTCACCATTGATTTGTTTAATCAATGGTTAAGATCATCCAATGATAATAATGTAAATAAATGATGTTTAATGGATTTAATTATAATATGTAACGGTATAACAGACAAAATATATATACAAGTATTAAATTAATCCCTACAATTTCTCATTCTCTTTCCAATTCTCATACTCTCTCTCCATTTTAAATATCCATCTTTATCTTCTTATTCTAATATAACAGTAAATGGGATGCCATGTGTCAGCACACGAATTATCCTCAATAATTTTTTTCTAAATTTCTCTCCTATTAAATAATTATCTTAATTACTAATAATATTATTTTAATACTTTTTAATACTTAAAAATTTAAGAAAGAAATCTAATTATTAAGGTTATTTCTAAATAAATTGATATTTTTAAAAAGTCAATTTTTAAAAAATAATATTAATCGAATTTTGGAGTTTTAACAAGAAAAATTTTAAAATGATATTTTATACGGTTTGCTTTAAACAAATGTTTATTTAAAAACATAATTTTAAAAAAGTTAATATCATTGTTTTATTATTTCAATCATTTCATATATTAAAATAACATTGTATAATTAATAAATTAATTATATTAATATTTTATTTATTCAACCCGTATAATACACGGGTTTACTAAAGCTAGTTAAATATTCATTCAAAAACTAACAAAATAAAATATAATTGTAAGAATATTCAAGCTACAAAAATAAAAGATAAAGATTACACCTGCGAGAATCTAGACAAAATTAAAAGTTACCTATTTTACATATATGTACCCCACATGCTTACGTATATGTACCGCACATGCTTACGTATACGTACCGCACATGCTTACGTATACGTACCGCACATGCTTACGTATACGTACCACACATGCTTACGTATACGTACCGCACATGCTTACGTATACGTACCACACATGCTTACGTATACGAACCGCACATCCTTAAGTATATGTACCGCACATGCTTACGTCAATATAAGCATACGCTTCCACATATGTGAACTAGTGTTTACGTATATTAAACACAATTGTAAAATAAAGAACGATCACTTGTACTAAGTTACGTATGTGTAACTTGAGAAGTTACACCTTGTTAAAAATTACAACAACACCATATGGTAAAAAAAAAGTTCAAAACACCACAACTTTGATAACGTACTAAGTTACACATATGGAACTTGATAACAATCACCCCAAAAACAACTAAACAAAAAATTTAATAAAACCTATAGAGTTACATATACGTAATAATCACAAAAACACCGTAGCTTTGATAAGGTATTAAGTTACGCATGCATAAGTTGATACATAGGAATGATAAAAAAAATACTAGAAAAAATAATGGAATTTACCCATCATTTTAAAAAGGAGATTTAGTTATGCAAAATTTTAATTTATATACCAGCTAGGTTAGTCTCCGTGTAATACATGGATTAAATAAATAAAATATTAAATAATTATTAATAAAAACTTATGCATTATAAAATCATGTTTGAAGATAAAATATGATGTTAATTACGTATAATAGCTACTTTTAAGTATAATGTTTTAATGTAAAATATAATTAGAATTATATATACTTTAGTTTAAGAAATAAAACAATTATACCATTTTTTAACTCTCTTATGTTAAAAGTTTTATTTTTAAAAATTCGTTTTCAGATGTTTTTAAAAAAATTAGACTGTTTTAAAGTATTTCACCTGTTTATAATTTTTTTAAACAAAACGATTTAAAATATTTTGTTTGAAAAATGTTTTATGTTGTAAAACTTTAGTTTCTTGTTATTTAGATATTGATTAAAAGATGTGATTTTTAATTTCCTTCATAAAATCTATTTACAAAAAGATAGTTTGATTTTTTTTAAAATTAGATAAGAGAGAAAAACATAACAATTAATAAAAATTATTTTTAATAAGAGAGAGAAGTTTGTATGAGTATTTAAATTACTATAATACGTTTTTAGAGGGAAAATTGATTTGTGGATATGTAAAAAATAACAAGTGACAAAAATATAGGTTAAGAGAATGACAAGTGACAAAAATATTGATCTATTGAAATTTCTAGATTAAAAACTATTTGCAATTCTACATAAATACTACTTATTAATTCTACATAATTAATAAAAATCAACGATTATATATATTTTTAATTCTTCACTAAAATTGCTTGGTGTGAATTTGACTTCCCCAAAGTTCTTTTAATCAAAGGAAAAAAATTTAATTGGTCAACATATAAACTAATTACAGAGAGAATTAATGAAAGTTAGTTAATGAAATGATTACTACCAAAAATAATGGAAACAAAATTTACTTAAAAGCCCTTTATAGAAAATAAAATAAAAATAATTTTGTATTTATGTGATTAGTTAAAAGTGATTTTCATTACTTTTTATTAAAGGAATGGTTTTCATTTAATCTCTTCTTTATATATACATATTTTATAACTAGTGGAGTCATCGTCCAAAAAACCAATGATGCCACTTAATAAACTCGTATATACATCTCCACATAGACACGAATATTCATTGTATTCCTGTAATTCCGGTTTATTCAAGTTAAGTCCGCCCGTGTAAGTATCCAAAAAGTAAACATATCATATAAGTTCAAATTTTTAAATGTGTCGTATTTATAGGCTGGCGGATCAAACGTGACATGATTCTAAAAATTTGGCACAAATCAAAGAATGCGTCCAACATGTAAACATAAATATTACACGGGTTTTCATTGATTAACACGAATAAAAAATCATGTCTCGCATATGAACTCAAACATTAATGATTAATGATTTGTTCATGGGTTCACATGACATATGAACCAATCCCACCATATAAAAAGCATCACCAAACCCCATGTATCTACTACCTTGATTTGGATTTTAAATGATGATATACCAATGAATAAACTTAAAATTTACGTAATTACTCTTTTAGTATCAAAGCTCGATTAATGATGGTCTAAAATCAAAACTAATGAATGTTAAAGACAGGTTCCCACATTTTTTTATTTTTTTAATGGTTCTTCAAACAACTCCCTCATATATGTAACTATTTTTAATTAAGAAACTATAAAATTCAGATAAACACTTATTGCGTTAAATGTAATACAAAGGTGGTACTCTAACCACATAATTTATTCACGCTGTAACTGCTTAACGTTATTTAGATGTGTCTTATGTTGTTCGCATGGTTATTTATTTACTTATAATTTATAATGTATTCACGAATGCATTCATATCTGTGCTGACATTTTAGGGATTGAAGACAAAGTTTTCTTTTTTATTTTTTTTGCATGAACTCTTTATTTTTTTTCAAAGACAAATATTTCTACTTTTACTCCTACATTACATCAAATCACACAATGTCTGGGTTTGAACTCAAGATCTCCTCCGTAAAAAAACAAAACCTCTATCAAGCAGGCTCACCCCATATATAAACAGTTTACTAAGTGACTTTGAATTGGTGATCACACTATTTTAATGATTAAAGTGACACGGTCGTAACTAATAAAGGAAGTAAAAGAAGCTTAAAAAGGTAATAATGAAGAACCTTCATCATATACTTTTTTGAGTTAACTATGAAGAATTTAGATTTACCAAAAAAAAAATCTACAAGCAACTTTCATAACATAAATTATCATGAAATCAAGAACTAACCTATACTTTTAAGAAATTATATTTTTCTTATATTTCAAATAAATTTTATATGCTTTTTTATTTTTTTTAAAATGCTAGAAAATCAAAAGTTTACTGTCTTTACTTTGTTGTAATAGTATAGTTTATTTAACTTTAAAAGGAATTAACATTTTTTTGATGCATTGTTAATTATAGTTGTACGTCAAAAGTATTTTACAACAGTGCCCTAATTAACAAAGATGCGTACAAAGTGCCCATGTTCGACGTATGAATGGACTTAGCGATTACAACGACATGTCCGTATGATTACAATGATGCATCTTAAAATACTAGTAACTATATATATGGATGCATGTTATTATCACCAAATATAAATTGTGGCATCTACTCATCTAGGCTGCACGCAAAAAAAATCAATATATTAAACGTATATATATTTAAATGAGCATTATTGATAGAGAAATGCATTCTAGACCGATTTGAGAAAGTTTAAAATACAATTATATTACTATATATACTAACAAAAGGCATATATCAAAGAGTTTATGCTTGGGTACAACCTGTTAAGTAGGCTTTCTTATATTATTTTTGTTTTGGTTTTTGTTTTCTTTCCGTCTCGTTTACAAACATGTTGTTCCACGTTATCTTTTTTTAGTATTTAAAGTTTGAAAACTTGCTTATTTTATCCAACTCAAGTTTATATCTTATACTAGAGGTGAACATCGTTGGTTTGGTTCGGTTTTAAGCTAAAACCGAAACCAAAAACCGATATTTCGGTTTCTAGGTTTTTAAAACCGTTCGGTTTCAGTTTTTCCGGTTTTTGGTTTTCGGTTTTCGGTTTTCACTTCGGTTTCGGTTTTGCTTTGGCTTCAAGTTTTTGTTTTTGTTTTTTTATTTAAATTGGTTCAAAGTAATACATTTAAGCTAAAACTTTGGAATTTACATCATTTTGTTGATCTTTAAACATAATCTATAGATTCTTATAATTACTTAACATTAAAATTAATTACAATCAATAAAATACAATAACAAAAAGTTCAATAAAAATAATTTAATCTACCAAAACAAAAAGTTTAAAAATTGTATTCGAAACCTAAACATCTATCTATTTTAGATAGCATAAATTAAATAAATAATTTATGGGCTAGTCATGTTTATAAGTGTATGAATATATTTCTAAATTTATAAATTCGGTTTTATGGTTACGGTTCGATTTTTTCGGTTTCTATTACACGCAAAACCAAAACCGAACCGAAAAACCGGTTTTTAAAAAAATCATAAAATCAAACCGTCGGTTTCTTATTGGTTTCGGTTTATTCGGTTTGGTTGTGTCGGTTATTATGATTGCGGTTTGGTTATTTTGATTTCTTGCACACCCCTATCTTATACTATCTCTTTGTTTTCTTTTATCATTCATTATTTTTAGTTTTTTGTTTTACTCTTGTAATTCTAAAAGTTTAATGTATTATAATATTCTGAATATAACATTGCAGCTTAGTTAATTTTATTTATGTTTCGCTGTAAATTTAATTTAAAATAGAATTGTGTGTCATAATTTAAGTTATCAAAACATAATCATATAAGTTAGTAACTAATTCAATGTTTTAATATAAGTTGGTAACTAATTCAATGTTTTAATTTTTTATACTTTCTTTTTTTTTTACTACAACTTTTTATAATATGATATTTAATAAAATCTAAATGTTTACATGCGTATTTATAATGGTAACGTGCTTATTTAATCAAAATTTCGACGTTAATTTATTTAATAACTTTGTTTTTACATAAAGTTCTTAATATTATTAATGGCATTGTTGGAATGCAAATGTTTACAATGGTTTCATTATTCATATAAAGTTTCTAATGCTATGGACAATGTCCAGATATATTTTTCTCATATAAAGTTGTGTATGCTATAAATGATCCCTTCAAAGTGCGTTTTAACGTTATTTTTACACAGTTTTAAGCCTTTACCAACGTCCTATTTAACGCTCGGGATCATGAAAACGCTTTGACGTTATTTTATTCACGGTTTTATGTCATTACCAACGTCCCGTGCTAGTTCACGGCAATGATTAAACATTAGTTTTTTTAACGATCGTCGCCCCCATCGCAACGCCAATGTTTTAATTCTAATTTACATATTGTAAATTGTTATAGCGTAATGTACAACCTACTATGCATCTTATGGCTTAGGCCACATGGAGTGGAACCTAGGAAGTTAATTTTGGGGAGATCCCGGGTAGGGCTGTTCAAATAGCTCGACGCTCGAAACTCGCTCGAACTCGTTCGAAAATGCTCGGAATTTTGCTCGTTCGAATTTTGGCTCGATTGTAAATGAACCGAGCGGCTCGGTTCGGTTTCAAAACGAACCGAGCATGAGCGAAGGGTCGCTCGCTCGGTTTCGCTCGAATTATTTTTTAGTTTAGTTTTTATATATTTATATAATTATATATGTCAATTTTATATATTTAAACTGTAAAATTACAATTTTACGCTTAAAACCCTAGCCTCAAATACCCTCCTAAATTCCTAATTGACCTCCATTGCATCTCCAATGAACCTTCCCCCCACCCAAAGGTCCCAAATTGACTCGTTGCTGCTGCTGAGTGTTGCCAATCTGCCATTGAACCTCCCCCCCACCCAAATTGACCCGCGGCGGCCTCTCCCTGCTGCGATCTACTGCCTTTGAAGTTTATCCCTGCGGCGGCCTCCCCCTGCTGCAATCTGCTGCTGGCTAGCCTGGCTGCGGGCTGTTGCGATCTGCTGCGATCTCCTGCGAATCTGCGACCGCAATCCTCATCTCCGACAGCAACAACGCAACCCTTATCTGCAAGACACCGACCTCATCTGTTGCGACCGCAACCCTCCCCCTATTGCGACCACAACGCGCAACCCAAAACCGAACAAAACCGAGCGAAACCGAGCGCTCGGTTTAAAACCGAACCGAGTTCGAGCATGAAGTTTGCGCTCGAATTTGTAAATTCAAACCGAACCGAGCCGCTCGGTTTGAAACCGAACCGAGTTCGAGCGAAGCTGCGTTCGGTTTGGTTCGGTTCGTGAACAGCCCTAATACCCTAATCCCGGGGCCAGACGGGAACAACATGCATCTAGACCCATGGGATTTTTGTGCCTCTGCCCTGTGAATTTTCAATATGATCTATCGGGACTTGCCCCTTCAAATTGAAAATTAAAATGGGGAATGGGAAAATGTGGACATTTGGTACGATACCATGTAAACTGAAAAAAAAAAAAACTATCATGACGCACGCTGATGTGTCACACGAGAAAAAAATATAAAAAGTTAAATGACCGTTGTTTGATTTCATAGCTGCCATCGATTTTTTTTCCCTGACGCGAGTAACCATCATCTTTGTCATCATGCAGATGGCATGGATGCAAATAAGATTATAAAAATAATTTAAAGAGTAACATAAAAAACAAATGACAAGATGATATAAAATATTTTTGTAGGATATAAAGTATCTTAATTTTGTTTACTACAATGTTTCATTTCTAGGTTTTATTAGTATTTTTTTTCTCTTTTGTTATCTATTTATTTAACTAATAATGTTGTTTACTATCTAACTTCTTTTTAACTTAGATTTTTTATATTAAATTAAATGTTTTAGTTTTTGGGTTCGTTTTATTACATAATGTTACGTATATATGTATAACATACGCTTTTAACCAATTAACTTTTTATAAATTTGATGTTATCAATAATTTTATTTGTTATTTTTATTCTAAAAATTAAATTGTGTTGTGTTTGAATTTTCTTTATTTTTTGTTGGATATTTGGTATAAATTACCCTATATGTTAATAGACCATAAGACCAATGAAATGAGTGGTGATTCACATGTTGATATGCGTCCTTTACAACCATGTTTTAACATCTATATATTACCACTCATGAGGCGGTGGTTTTGTTGTGGTTTTTCACACACTATTTTACAGAGAGAGAAGGGGTGGGTGGGAGAGACAATTTGAGGTTGCCACCATCGTCATCAACGGTCGTGCGTAAGCGATAGAGGTGGGGTTTTGGAGTCGGCTAACATCACCACTGTTTCATGGTGGTAGTTTTTGCCATGATAGATGCGCCAATCGTAACCTTAATCAGACCACGGTCCTGCAAAATAGATCTCGTCGGTGTTGGTTGATGTTCGGGTGTTTGAATGAGTTTTAATAGTGTTAACTGTACGACTTTAATGAGTTTATTGGTTAGAAAGAGGTTACTGATTGAGTTTTTTATTTGAAGACATTGGGAGCTAAAAGAGGGTAAATAAAACTAATTGGGAAGTCTTAGGATGAAGTTGAGCAAGCCCGAACAAAAGACAAGAAAAGAAACAAAGTGGGGAAAACAGTCATTAGCCACCATAGGTTATGTGGCTACTATAACCTATGGTGGCCAAAGACTGAAAAAATAGTACCCCCCTCGCAACTTACCATAGCGGGTGCCTTACGGTGGATGTGGGCTAGAAAACAACAGAAGGCACATACCTTGACTTACGGTGGTCACAAGACCTACAGAGGCGATTTCATTCCAAGTCGCCCTTAAGTCCCAAGAACGATCCCGAGCGGTCCCAAAGACTTTCGGAGGTGATTTCAATGCTTAATTTTTATCATTTGGTTTGATTTCCTAATGTCTAGAACAATGTTTTTATTCGTTTTCGCTTTGATTTTCATTACCATGTCCGATTAAACCACCTGTGATCTTCTACGAGCAGTAGTGTTATATACACTTGACTTGTTCTTTGTTTTCAATTGGGTCATTGTTAAACTAAGCATCTTAATCTAAGGAACATTATTTGTTTAAATAGAACTTCTAAAATATTTATATTGATTGAAACTTATATTCCGGTTTTTGTGAGTGTTTTAGATTTCTTTACATCAGCAAAACTCATGTTTGTTAGGATTGGGGTGGTTAACGTTAGTTAGGTATGATCTAGATAGTTCTTTTACAACATTCTCGTTCAATCCCATTAGTCTAGTTAAACCAATGATGGTTGTGTCTATGTGACCATTCGCGAACATCTAGGACAAGTTAGTAGTTGCAAACCTAAACCTGGAAAGGATTACCTTTTCAATTATTGTTTACAAGTATACAATCTCAAATCAGTTTTACTTTATAAAATTGTTTTCTTTTCAACTTGTACTTAATTAGTTTTCAACTTGTAAATCAAGTTTTTCACTTTTCATATATTCCCTATGTAAACAACATTACTGACCCTATATACTTAGGTGAATTAAGATCACAAAATTAAATTATTTTTATTAAGCCTGACAAACCGCATCAAAATGGCGCCATTGCCTAGTGTTCTATGGAACCCTAGGTGGCGATGCTTTGGTGGCGGTGGTGGTAGTTTTTGCCACTGTAAATGCACTCGTAAACTTAATTAGGCCACGGTTCTGCAAAATCGATCATACCGGTCTTGGTTTGCGGGCGATGACTTGGGATTCATATTCCCTATTTTAGTGTTTTCTCTGTTCGTCATCTATGAGGTATGCTGCATTAGCGATTTGTTGTGCTAGGGTTTTCTTAATTACAGGTATTCCTTACTTTGCTGTTGTATTGATTCTTTTTTTCATATTATTTGTTTGGTGTTTTTTACAGCAGGTGATACTTCATACGCTTCTGCTCAAAATCAAGGTTATATGGTAAAAAGTTTGAATCTTTTTGATGAGTTTATAATTTTTTTTTGGTCTTTTTAAATTTTTGATAAATTTTTGTTTAAATTGTATCCGGATTTTATCTCATCACATAATTAAAGCCTTTGAGAAGGAACGAGTATTACTTCATCAGCTTATGGTAAATACATTGGTGAAATTATATTATTATGAACTTCTCTTTGTAAAACATAATGATAGATAATAAATTTATATAATATTTAGAAACAATGTGAATAATAACATAAAATAATCTAAAACTTAAAATACAATGATAAATACATAATAAATGATGTAAATTATATAACACAATTAACGTATATGACACAATAATTTGATGTATTTAACACAATAATTAAAATTACATTCTATTTTAAACAATATAAGGACAAGTGTCAAATCTCAAACAAAAATTTAGACATTTTAGATTAAATACCCCTTTAACTATAACCCTACCCCATATATAATTATATCTTTTTATTTTTACTTAATATATTTTTTACTTAATAAATATGTGTTATATATAGGTGATTAGGCTCCCTATCAATTACACTATATAGTTTCTTACAAAGTTGTAACATAATTCGATATGTGTCTCTAAAATAAAAGAGTAGCAGAAATAAAACATCAACAAAAAAATTAGAATTAATAAAAAATGTCATGTAGTATGTATATGCAAATATAAATTTATATTATTTTCTAATTACAATAGATATTCGATGGGTATACGTAATTGGTAGTTATTATAACTTTAACTGATACACCTGGTACCCGACGGGTAAACACCGGATATGCACCCGATGGATTTTGGCCAGAGTATTGAACATACTATTCTAATCGGATATGAAGTTAAGATCACCTATACCCTACTCGTCGTCATCCTTAGGAATTATTTAAAGCTACTTGCGTTGATAAGTCATTGATAAGAATCAAGTATTCTTTAAAGACTAGTAATGTTTAAACATGGTTGGTAGTAGTTTAGAGTATACTCGTTGATTTTACCTATCTTCGATTAACCTGCCTTACCTGGTCCTACTCATGCAGTCATAGCCAATTAAACCCAAACCAAAGAGGAGTTTTTTTTCCAAACTAGTGTAGTTTGAAAACTTATTTACTAAAATGGTGTATTTTGAAAAATATTTACCAAATGGTGTAGTTTTGCAAAATTTGTTGTTTCTCACTCTTAATTTGATTGATTCCTTAAAAATTTATTTTTTATTGACTACCTAATTATCTTTTAAAGTTTTTATATTTTTTAGGGTTGATATATTTAAATTTTAGATATATATATATATTTTAGTAGAACATTTTTTAAAGTTTTTAAGTTTACAAGAATTTTTCTTCTTTTTTTACTTTATTTAAAAATGTTTTCTAAAAATGATTTTATAAAATGTTTAGTTATTATATATAGTCTAATAATAGAAAGTCGATTGCTACAATAATCATATACTTATAACATAAAGTCATCTAAAATTTGATGTTACGTTGTTTTTTATTTATTTTTTTGGTTTTATTTATATCAAATAACTTTATATAGTAACATTTGGTGGAGAATATAAAATGAATGTTAACTAATATAAAAAGTTAAGCTAAAAGCAAGTAGATGCTAAACTACTAAGAAGAATTATTATTCATTTAAAAAACAATATTACAAAAATACCAGAAAGAACACTGACGTACGAGTTAAAGACAACCGTAACAACCACTACACCAAACGACATATTTCTTTAACCATTCCAGACCAATAGAAAAAATAAAATAAAAATAAATAAATAAAAGATAACATAACATCAACTTTTATATGACTTTATGCTATAAGTATATGATTACTGTGGCAAACGATTTATTATTATTAGACTATATATAACAACTAAACATTTGGTAAAGTCATTTTTAGAATACATTTTTTAAATAAAGTAAAAGATATTATTTTTTTTGAAAACTTACAAAAAATCTTAAAAACTTTAAAAAATGTTCTATTTAAAATATATATCTAAAAAATTAAAAATATTATCCCTAAAAGAATGCAAAAAACTTTAAAATATAATTAGGTGGTCAATAAAAAATAAATTTTTAAGTAGCCAATTAAATTAAGAGTGAGAAACAATAAAGTTTTCAAAACTAACCACTATTTTAATAAATATTTTTTAAAATACACTATTTTAATAAATAAAATTTCAAACTACGTTAATTTGGGAAAAAAAACTAAGACCAAAAGACTCCTACCTCAAAAACTGATTAAATCAAATGTCATTACAATCAGGTTTAGTCAGACTTTCAAACCTTAAAAACTCAGATAAACCAATCTGAAACATGAATAATTAAACCCGATCAGATGGCACCGTTATAATAATCGATAAAATTTCCAAACTCTCTTTACATGCTTGGTCATTAACCCACACAAACACGCAAAAATGAAAAACAACGTGACATCCCTTCGTCCTCACAATCCTCTGTTCAAATCTCTTTCTTCTTCCCCAATCATCAAACCCTAAACCCTAGATGATCCTTCCAATTCCACTATAATGGAAGAACAATCAACTTCCTCGATCTTCCACAACAGTGATAACAAGTTAATCGAAGGCCCATACAACGAATTCCCCAACGAATTTGAAGAATCCCCTTTCGTCGATTCCTCAAGTTACTCTGAAGAATCCCATCAATCCGCTTCAAGTTTCAAGCTTGATAGCAAGAACGAGGAGGAATCTACGTTTACTTTCATATCAGAACACTCACCGGACTCCCCGTCGTCCCCGTCTTCCGCCGGCCTCCGTCACCGTCGACTTGCTTCACCGCAAAGTTGCAGAGAAAACACCCACTCTCAGTTCTTCAAAAACAATCCAGATGGATTGATAGATTATGATCCTTGTGCTACCAGTGTTTCAAATTCTTCAGTGAAGAAGTATAATCGTTCATGGAGTTTGAAGGATGATGTGAAATCAGATGAAAACTTGAAGTACAATCTTGCAGACAACGATGGTAGGGAGTTAAACTACGAGACAGATGCGAGTTCTGCAATCACCAGTGCTAGTGACGATGACGATGAAAGAGTCAACAATGAGTCTGTTGCAGTAGACTCTACAAATTCTGCAAATTCTGCAACAGATCTTCTTTTTATGTTAGCTGAATTGGTAATTGATGTTATTGTTCTTCAAATAAAACTCTTAGCAAACTCTGTTGAGCTTTTAATATGGTTAATTCATTCTTCATACAAGTTATTGAATGATCCTTATGTGATGACAAGACCTTGGAGAGATCATATTTTGCATAATGTTTCACAAATTTGGGGGATTTGTTATGATAGTATTCTTAGGTTGATCGATTATCTGTGGTTTCAAAATCATGAGTCTGCATTGAAGTTATGCGTTCGAATCGGATGGGGATTTCTGTGGTTGGCTTACTGTGGTATCGTTTTAGTTTGCCTGTTAGTTCCAGCTTTTCTGTTTGGTGGTATGATGATGAAATGGATAGTTGAGGAACCTATACAGATAACGGATCAGTTGGTTTTTGATTATACGCAAGATACTCCCATGGCTTTTGTGCCTATAGTTTCGTGTCCGGAGTCATCTTCTCTAGTTTATAACCAAAAGAGTAAGATTGGAAGTCTTGCTGAATCTCGGGTCATACCTTTTGATCATGAACTGGAGGCCACTGTCTCTTTAGTGCTGCCAGAATCAGACTACAACAGAAATCTTGGGATTTTTCAGGTATGTAACGAGATTTGCAATAGATTAGCTTTTCATATTAGAACATAATCACCGTTAGTCGACTTTTTTGTTGCAGGTGAGGGTGGATTTCTTGTCTAGCGATGGTAAACTTCTTGCAAGTACAAGGAAGCCATGTATGTTGCAATTTAAAAGTGAGCCAATTCGGCTGCTGTCAACTTTTGTAAAGTTAGCTTATCTTCTCGCTGGATATCCATCAGAAACACAAACTTTGGACATAAAGTTTAGTGGGTATACTGAAAAAGAGGTTCCTTTGTCATGCTCTCGGGTTGTCATCAAACAACGAGCAGAATTTGCAAAAGGGGGTGGCATTCCTGAAATATACTCGGCATCTTTTAAATTGGAGTCTCAACATCCTTTCTTGAAGAGGATGTTGTGGTATTGGAAGGGTTTAATTTACATGTGGATTAGCACAATGTTGTTTATAATGGAGTTGATGTTCACACTGTTATGTTGTACGCCGTTCATGTTTCCATGGCTACGGCGTATGGGTGATTCTTCAATCAACAACGCAGCTCACAACTAGCCTCCCGGTTGAAGTTAGCTGCACTTGAGGAAGTTGCAGTCTTGCTAATTATCATCTTTGTTCCTGGTATGCAGTCAAACTCTTATTCTTACAATGTATATTTTCATGATAAAATAGTTGAAATAAGTGAAAGTTGTAAAGACTAAATATTTCATGTTGTTTTCATATTCCAAGGTTCATAGTTATTATGTCTATATAGGCAAAATTTGAAGTTTACCTTTAATTTTTAGTTCAGGTAAGTTGACTAGTGTATTACTCGATAGGCTGGGACGTTATATCAATGCAACATATTCATCTTGTACCATATATTGGTTTTTTATATTCATTCTGTTCATATGTGTATTGGGATTGGGAGGAATGCTATACGTACTTTTTGCAAGCATTTATAAGTGGTTTTAGATGCACTGGTGTAGTGGCTTGGAACTCTGGATATAGTCTTGTAGTTAGTCGGTTTGTTCATGTATTAGACCTAGACAACTTGGACGTATCATTGTAATGTTAGACCCATTGTTGTAATTAGCGAGGCGTACCATTGTATTTATTTTAGGCACATTGTTATAATCAGTAGTGTACCAACATCTTTTTAAAACAATTGTAATACTAGCCTCAAATTAAGGATAACTAGCGTTTTCTCCCACGCTACGCGTGCAGGAGTTTGGTTTTTTTCCTCTGTCTTACACGATATGATTTTGTTGGTTTTGTTGGCTCAGCTATCAGAAACCTTAAAGGCGAATACCAATGTCGGTTATAAACTTAAATAAAGATGATGTCATGATGAATAGAAAGACCGAACCAAGTATAAATAAATTGCTATCATTAAAAACAAAAACACTTAAAAACCTAACTGAATACTTTAAATCATGTGTTAATAGTAAAAATTTGAACAATCTAGTTCATTTTGTTTGAAATTAGAATTGTATTTCCTAAGAAGTTTACAGTCTTCTATAATTTTTTTCTATTTATCTACATCATCTTCATCATCCTCTATCTACACATTACTTCCCTAATTTCATATCCATCTTGGAGTATTCTCGAGATTCATCTTCTTCCTTCTCTTTGGGGTTCATTTGTGTTTTGTGGCAGCCTTGCAAACACCCCC
>BJCM01061808.1:0-15703 GCA_018326385.1 Flaveria bidentis
AAAAAAATAGATGTTTGATACTATACACTAAAAAGAAATTAAAACATGAAGTGTTTATCATACATGCAACACGTAATCATGACATCATATCAAAATCAATATTTAGTAATTGATATCGTTCATTAACTTAAAGAGGGAGGTGACACAATTAAAATATTGCATAAGATATTAAGAATTGAAGTATTGTGTCAATGGCAAATAATGTATTCTTACTGTTACCAATTGTTGAGTGTTTTAATCTTGCACCATGCATGTTTGAAAGTATTAAAAATAATTAATAGCAGTAGATTAAATACTGGTAAAAAATGAATGGTATGTGAAATATGAATTAATATGTGAATTAACGAACATAATTGCTTCTTGATTATCATTTGTTATAGTTATCACACTACGATATGATTAATAATATGCCTACTATTCATTTGGTAATGTTGAATCGCATTCGCATTCAATACCAATTCAGATGTATGTGGTCGCAAACCGATCATAAAAAGCTTTAATTTGTCAGGAATGGTGGCTTGTGTCGCGACCTATATAGGGTCGCATTTTCTGTATCAAATTTAGATATTTTTTAATTGCTAAAATATGGCAAAAAGCCATTTTGATTGTTAATTGAGTTATCAAAAAAGGATTTGCAGCTGAGAAAAATAATAAAGGAAAATTCAAATATCTTACATTGGGATATAAAAGCGAACAAATGATATCAAAATTAATATTTGAATTGTACATGGACCATAGGAGATAATTTTAACATATCATAGGTATTAAAGATAAACTATGCTTTTATTTCATCTTTATACTATATATGTTTGTTGTCATGAATTTAAGTTGCTTTAAACTATATTTATTTGATCTACGACAACATCAAACGAGGTAAAATTTGGAAACCTTAGGTTCGAATTTAAAAGTAAAATAAAACTTGCTTTTTTGAGAAACAAAATATTAATTTACAGCTAAAGTATTATTGTGACACATAATATAATATAATAGTCATTTGTAAGTCTACAAAATTGATTTAAAAAGCTAGGATACTGAAAATTAGTCAATTTAATTATTAACAAGATAATAATTACATGTAGGGCACTAAGTACTAACGCCTATAAATTCCTTTCAATCATCCGGATTTGAGGCAACCCACCAACTGAATCCAAATCTAAAGACTAAAACATGAATATGAAAATCTGCACATTTGGCGTTTTGACACTTGTGTTTGCGTGGTTTTTGCAACATGGTGTTGATGCCACCAGAGAGATCAAGAAAATGCAACACCGTAGCGGCTCGAGGCTGATGAAGGAGACATTTTACCCGGCCTATGGTGAGACTATTCCGAGTTCATTTCCGTATAGGAAAACCTCTACCATCTTCAATGTATTAGCCTTCGGTGCTAAAGGCGATGGAAAAACCGACGACACACAGGTAATGATAAATATGTTGTACTTGGGGTTGTTTGATTTGATTCTGACCCGGTCAAAATGTCTGACCCGCCACCCATTGATCGACGTTTTGGTCGGTTAGCGTGTTTAATTATCACCTTTCGCGTTTGATCCGGTCCGACACCACTAACCCATGCCTATTTTTCCCCTTACCCGGTCAGTTTTTGAAACAACCTCTTACCCAATCACCACCTTCTGACCGAGTAAAGGAAATCAAACAATCCCTTACTACGTCGACCGGTTGTGCCTTTTGCAACGGAATTCTTTTATTCAAATTCAGTAAGATCGAATAACGATTGTTGTTACATTTTAAGACTATGGTCTCAATAAGGGGCGGCTCAACCTATTTTAAAAAATTAAATTATTTGTAATTTTAAAAAAGTCACTCAACGATGAGAGACAAAAATGATAAAATATCAAAAACAATAAGTAATTTTATTGTTCATTTTTGAAAAACTTTATTCGCTAGTAATCTAAGTTTTCTAAATATTATATTATATTAAAGTCACTTAAAAGTTCTTTTTAATTCTTCTAAGATACTTAACTTTCACTAGCTGTTTCAATACTATATAATATTTTTATAAATATTAAATTTGTTATTATTAAGCAAGACAATGAAACACTGTTACTTATTACTATATCACATTTATCTTTCAATAAAAAAATTACTATATCACATTTACAAAGGTCGGTGAATGTATATAATCTTTTATTCAATACCAACTTTTGATATATATTCTGTTTTGAAAAATAAAGTCCTTAGTTACTTCATGGTCCACTGGTCTATGGATCACTATCTTAAACCCGAGACCTGGGTTCGAAAATGGTAGTGGTGTATTTTTTTTCTTTTTTCTTTTGGTTATTATTCCTAAGAAACCCTCATTAAGTTACTTAACACTTTTACCTTTAAACTTTTGCTAAGACTTTGAAAAATATATTTTAACCCATTAAGTTTCTAAAGCCTCAAGTTTACCTTTTGTACATTTTACTTCATAAACCTAATTTCTTACGTTTTTATTCTTATGCACGTATTGGTCTAAATTCAAGTTTACTTATGTTTTGACATAAATTTTGTTTGGACACGAGTTGGGCTAAATATAAACGATTTCATACTAATTTTTATGCACACTTTAAGTTGTATACTTTTCAATATATATTTTATTTGAAAATGATGGAGGTCAAATATAATATATTTTTGTTCAATGATATAAATTCGAGTAACTCTACGTTTCAACAAAACTTTAGTTCAGAACGAGTTGGGACGATTGTAGTATACGCCGCGTACGCTGCCGCCGCAAAGCGCGGGTATATTTACTAGTTAATCACAAAATCGAAATATGTTACTTTTTCAACTTTAAAAATTAAGTTTTGTAACAATTTAAAAAGATGGTTTAGTTTTCTTAGTTGTAGTGACCGTAGAGAAAATAATGTTATGGATGACGTGAATTAGAAGTAGAAGCTCTGGTAACTTTTATCATCAGGTTTATGACTTTATGAGATGTTATTATGGGTCAAACCAGTATAGACAAATGGCTACTTAATGATCAGTTTTGATCAATCAGGCATTTGAAGCAGCATGGGTAGCTGCTTGTAAACTGGAGGCATCAACTATGATTGTGCCAAAAGGTTCAGTCTTTCTAATCAAACCCATATCATTCCCCGGACCCGATTGCGGATCAAACATCGTTTTCCAGGTGAACTTTATAATCACTCCTCTCGATCGACCGCATTGTACCAAAACATGTTATACGTACCGTGTTTGTTCAATTCACGAGAGTTTCCTAATTGAAATCGATAGTTTCGCAGGTAGATGGCACGATCATAGCTCCAAAGAGATCCGGAGGCTGGAAGTCAGGACTCCTTCAATGGCTCGAGTTCACAAAGCTAAACGGGATCACGATCCGAGGAACTGGTGTTATAGACGGGCAAGGCTCCGGATGGTGGAGCGAGTCGGGCACTAAACCAACGGTAAGTTACCGAACTCGCCCCGATTCACTACATTGCATGATGGTTAAATATAATGTAAATCCTAAAATCTAACTGCGCATGTGAGCTTATACTAATAACTTTAATAATATTTCCTAATAAAAATGTGTTCTAAGTTAGCCGATATATATTATAACTTTATTTATCGTATATTTTTAAGTTTGTTTGTTAGTCATTATTTTATCTCTAGTTTGAATATTACAACGATTATTAATTGTCTACAATTAATATATATATACACAGGCGATTAGGTTTTACGGGAGTTCTGATGTGACAGTAACAGGCATAACGATTCAAAACAGCCAACAAACGCACCTCAAGTTCGATAACTGTAAATCTGTTCAGGTTTTCGGTATCACTGTTTCATCCCCGGGCGAAAGCCCGAATACAGACGGCATTCACTTGCAGAACTCTCAAGACGTAACGATCCATAGCACGAAACTCGCTTGTGGTATTTGCAACATTTCATAAACATATGCTTTCTATATACTTGTTACAACGTAGATCAAGATATTGACAAGACTAGTGTTTCAATCAACAGGAGACGATTGTGTTTCGATACAAACGGGGTCCTCGGGTGTGAACATACAAAATGTGGATTGTGGACCGGGCCACGGAATAAGCATCGGTAGCCTTGGCAAAGGTAACACGAGAGCTTGTGTTTCGAATATTACCGTTCGCGATACAAAGATCCATGACGCGATGACTGGAGTAAGAATAAAGACATGGCAGGTAAACACATGATTAGAAATTTTTGGTACAAGTAGAGTGGCAAAATGAGGCGCTAGAACGGGTTTGTTAGCCGATTAACTTGAAAACGTGATGGGTAACGAGTAAAAATTAAAATAAAAACGGGTTGAATAACGAGTCAAAATATATAAAAATTGAACCTGTAGCTAGCATGGGTCAAACAGTTTCAGGTGTATGGCTAAATTAATGGGTCATGTCAACCACGTCTGGTTAATTGGTTGAGGTGTGACTCACTTACTATGAGAATAATTTTTAGAAAACTAGCAATGAATTATTTTAATTTCAAGTAAGTTATATTGTTATTATAAGAGACTGCTATGCACACGCACGTAACAAGCTAATTAATCGCACACTATTTTTGAAGGACCTTTTACTTGCGCCATATTCACAGACTTTCAAACGGGCTCGATCGATCCTCTATTTGAAAGTTAGAGCTTGCGTCATAACCCTTTTATTTTTAAACGCTCATTTGAGTTTATTGTCAAACGAGCGTTTGAGTTTGAGGGTGACATGTTTGAGTATGGGGTAGCTTAGGATTAGTAGGGCGCTAGTATTATGCTATTATTATTATTATTTGTTTTTACCTTTAACCCAATAAAATTCACTGGCCAACACAAAACTACATTAAACACTTCTTTCACAACTTTTCTCGCAGGGTGGTTCCGGCTCGGTGCAAGGAGTGACATTTTCCAACATTCAAGTTTCGAAAGTCGAAACTCCAATTATAATAGACCAGTACTATTGTGACGGGGGTAAATGCCAAAACAAGACATCAGCGGTGGCAATTTCAGGCGTATCTTACCAGAATATAAGAGGGACATATACTAGAAACCCTGTTCGATTTGCATGCAGTGAGAGCACACCTTGCATGGATGTAGATCTTGACACGATTCAACTACAACCAGTACAACAAAACGACAATATGGGCAAACCCTTTTGTTCGAATGCCTACGGAGAGCTCAAAACGAGCACTAGCCCTCCAATAGATTGTTTGATGGCAAATAAGTCATCCAAAAAACAATCTCAAAATAGCTATGAGTCATGCCAAAATTGATGTTATTATCTAATGGAGATAAAGGGCATTAGATTCTCAAAACATATACAACCTTGCTGTCCTCTAGGAAGTTGAAGAGACATTATGTGACAAGTTTGAAAACAATTTTACTGTATTTGCGTATCCTCTTGTACTGTTATATAAGTTTGTAAGATACTTATGATTAAAAGATAATGTTTCTAAAATCTTTTGGTGTTAAATATTTAAGGTTTGAAAAAAATACAAGTAAGCCATTTTAATTGGATGTTACTCCTCATTGAATAGAATGATTTAAACTGCTAATGTTTATTTTGAACCAGTCTAGTCGGTGAATTGATCTACAGAGTGACTGGTCATTTTTTGGCCCTATTTGAAAACATATTTTCTTATCCTTCTCTCTCTCTCGAATTTTCATTTCAATGCTTTATTTTTAAACTAGGTTAATTATAAACTCAGGGTATTACAAAAGTTTAATTAAAAAAAAATAAATAGTTAATAATGATGATTTTGAAATTATAAAACAACGTTCAAATTTTAAGTAACAAATAATAATACTGAATGAGAAAAGAAGCAGAAAAATAAATGTTAAGGAGGTAAAATTGTGTCACGTTACGGTGTTACGAAAAAAGAAAAAGGAAAAAAGAGAATATTATCAAACTAAAACTGTGACATGTCACAATATTGAGTAACTTGATTATTATTAAAAAAAAAATTTAAGTTGTAGTAACCCAATCTTCTTCATAATAATTTAGAAATCATAGAAACATATAAGATGCCTCACATGATGCATTTTCTCATTAATTAGGTGCGAACTAGTAAACCAATGTTAAATTTAAAATACAAGATAATTTCACGTTGGGCATTTGGTCTAGTGGTATGATTCTCGCTTTGGGTGCGAGAGGTCCCGAGTTCGATTCTCGGAATGCCCCACGATTTGTTTCTTTTTTATACTTATTTTGATTCTAAACTTTTTTCTTTTTTTTAATCTTTTTAATTCTAACCCCAAATTCCATTATCTATCGGATGCTCCATCAACATTTTCTGGATGAACCATGCCTTCAATATTGGTAAAGGATTATCTCACAAACTAAAAAATTTAAGCAACAAAATAGAGTTGCAAGCTACAAAGTTATTTTATTGCAAAAGTAAACATTAATAAACACCAAATTGAATATAATAATAAAAAATAGGACATGTATTGAGATTACATGACTCTAATGATGAGTCAATCTCATCTCATTACATGCTATTGTAATTAGCATTTAATGACCAGAGATCTACAATTATTATCTAGAAAAAAAAATTCCATTTAGCTTTGTATCGGTTTAAAAGCAATAAGTTAAAGGAAGACGAGTTTGTGCGAGTGGGAGGCGACATAAGTGAGACGTAAGTGAAAAATGAAGAGGAGGATAAAGAATTAATATAAGTTTTTTGGTAGTTAACAATATTAGTTTGTCAAATGGTTAAATCAAGCTATACCGACAAATACAAGTGCCACTCACTCTTCTTTCCCTCTTGCTATGGATGGTTTTATAAAGACATAAACCATCTTCAACGCCGTGAGGTTGAAATTTTTATGACTTACGTGAAAAAGATAAAATGCTAGAAGACGGGTGTGCCCGATGTAACGTGAAGAAAAAAAATGTTGAATGATATCTTCAAGTAGGAATTGTATGAAGAGGAGAGAGAGAGTTTTTTCATGAAAAGATTTATGATAATACTAACATTTATTAATTGGTTGCTCGTCAAATAAAAAATCTTTTAAGATGATCTAGTCATTGAATTATTGTAATTCAAGAATATCATCATCGTAAATAAACATTTCCAACCCACGTCTCTTTTTTATAACACGTCGAAGATTTGATTGATTTTTTTTAACGACAAATCTATCATAATTTTATTCTTAAATTACACAAAAATACACCATATCAACCCATAACCTTCTTTAAATTTTGATTGATAGCGAGCACAAATGTACGGTATCATGTACAATTACAAAAATACAGCTTCGTGACTTTAATATTATTACCCTCGTCTTTTTCATGAGCACCTTCCGTACGGTTTTGCAATAAACACCATTATCTTCTTTCTTTTCCCCCATTTTTCCTTTTAACTCAATATCTCTTTTCTAATTATTAATTAAACAAACTCTCAAAACATTGATAAAATCCACCACTCCTTCGTTAAAGATCAATTTACTCGAATAACACCTTCTTTCATGCTCTGAAGATTCTGCTTTCTTACAGGTATTTGGCTATTTGCTCCTTCTGATCATCTTCTTTCGATTATTGTGTTCGTAGAATTAGGGCTTTTTAACGATTTCATGAAGTCTGTACAAAACACATGTGTTTTTTATGCTTCGATGTCTTTAACTTTTAGTATGTGTGTGTGACTGAGTGGGATTTGAGTAGCTTCAGCTGATAGCAAAGCTTTCAGTCGTCAATGTTGGTTGCGAAAACCCTAAAAGTGGGTTTTTGATCGATAATTTTTTTCTGTTTTCGAGTTTCAAATCGATTTTGTGTTTCGTTTATGTGAAACATGCTTTTAATTTGTTTATATATTGAGATTCTGGGGTAAATCGTGCTTTGTTTTCTTGGATTTGTTTCTACAAATAGAAATGGAGATCATTGAAGAACAGAAGATGATTAATAAAACCCTAACTGGGGTTTCGTCGATTTCTCGAACAAGCGATGATCCTCAAACAATCTCGTCGAAACATAGTTTGGAGGGAACCGTGGGTAATGATTTGGGGTCGGTGGTTGTTACAACGACAGTAGTCGAAAAGACTGAGGTTTCTGTTGTTAAAATGTACCAACAAGAAAATGAAGATGAGGGTTTGAAGGTAAATTGCAGTGAGAATGGAACATCTTTGGAAGGGGAAAATGAGAGTCATGAACATTCCGTTTTCGAAGGGAATGCAAGGGCAGAGCCGATGGACATCTGTTCGTTGGAAGGAAACAAGAAAAACGATGATAACCGGGCTGAAATCTTTGATTTTAAGGTAGATATGAACAAGAATGATGAAGAGAATGTCGAGAATCAGGAAGATAAGGACAATGAATTAGCTGATGATGACGAAGAAGATCATAATTTTGTTGTGGGTGATTTCGTATGGGGCAAAATCAAGAGTCATCCGTGGTGGCCGGGCCAGATATACGACCCTAGCGATGCAACGGATTATGCAGCTGCTTTGAAACGTAAAGGTCGACTCTTGGTTGCATATTTTGGAGATGGGTCATTCTCTTGGTGTTCACCTTCGCAGTTGAAACCCTTTATCGATAACTTTCAAGAAATGTCGAGTCAGAGTGACTCCAAGAAGTTTGTGAATGCGGTTCACAAGTGTCTGGAAGAGGTCAGTAGGCATGTGAAGGCGGAATTGTGTCAGACTGTCAGTGCACTTGAAAATGCTGGTGCGGCCAACAGAGGGCTCAAGGAAGGAGCGCGTGTGCCGAAAGGGAACACAATTAAGGTTTTGATGGATCGAATAGAGCCTGTAAAACTTGTTTCAACCTTGAAAGCTTATGCTACAATGGAGCCTGTTACGAGACGGGTTGATCTTGAACTAGTTCTGCTGAAAAGTTGTTTGAGTGCTTTTTACACTAAAAAAGGCGGTCACTTGTTGGCAGATTACTACTATCCAAAGTGCATTGACGGTCTTGAAGAGGAGCCGAGAAGCGGGGTGGTTGCTGATTCTGATAGCATGGGCCCTTCGCAAGGTCCCGAGAACGGTGATGATAAGTTGTATCAAACAAGGAAGCAGAAGAGTGTGGCGGAGTTGTTGGGAGAAGTTGAATCCAAAAACAAGAAAGCAAAAGCGTCTAAAAATGGAGGGACGAAGGACAGGAAAAGGAAGGCGTTGGTGGTGTCGGTAACACCTGAAATTGACTATGAAAGTGGCAGTGGTGGTATTGAAGAGGACACAATGTCACCACGCCAAAGGAAGAAGAGCAGGTATCTTTCACCGCCTTATTTAAGTCCGATCGGTGGTGGGAGGCTTTCACTTTTTGGATCAGGTTCAGCTTCGTTCAAAGAACCAAAAACGGAACCTGAGAATGTTCCCGAGACGGCTGCTAAACTGCTTGAGGATTCAGAAAAGAAGAGCAGCAGGAAGAGAGCACGTGAAAAGAGAAGTTTGCATGAAGGGTCTGATCCTCAAAACCATAAGAAGAATGCGGGTACTGATATGAATGTGACCAAAGTGTTACACGGGCTGTTAAGCGCAGCCCTTGATCCTTCTTCTTTCGTGAAAAAAGAGAAGAACCTCCCGACAATAACAGAGCTTGTTACATCCTATCGGAGCTCTATCTTTAAAGAAGGATCCCACAACCAGATCGGTGAAAAGAGAGACCGTAAGGACGCATCAGTGCTAGCGTTCATCAAGCAGAAGCTGGAATGGATGAATGAAAAGGTGCAAATGTGTGAAGAAAGTGAAATGAGTGCACATGTGAAGGCAAGTTTGGGAGGAGTGATACAAGAGGTTCTTCAAAAGGTTGTTGAGATGTAGGGAAAGTGAGTTTTTGAGGGGTTTAGAAATTTGGAGGACTAAATTAGATAAAGTCTATGCTTATTGTTTGTTTTTCTTCTGACTCTTACCAACTTTTGCTTATCAAGATCGATCTTGGTTTCGAGGTTATTTTGGCTGGCATAACAGTCTTTATCGTCGGTTTGCAGGTTAATAGTTTTAACTCATGATTCATCGTTTAAATATAAAAACTCACATGATCGTTCATGAAGACCTGAGCCAGACATAAAAATCACAAAGTGAACTTAAAAATCGACAGCAACATAGTCTCTAGTGTATGGACATGACTCGTGAACAATCAGTCATCAACCGGGTCGTGGGGAGTCTCGTCCACACTGCGTTTGATTGTTACGACCGGGCATTCACAATGCTTCAAGCAAAACTCGCTCACGGTTCTCACAAATACCCTATTCACAACAGATGAAATAAAACTTAAGCGTGCTACTACAATTCATTCTGTCTAATCCTTAATATTCAAACAATCAATTGAGACAAACTCATTACTGATTACTTGTTTGGGATTACCTATCTTTATCCATGCCTCACATGCAACCTATCAGAATTTTATTCACCATCAAAGCAGTCACCACCAAACTCAATGCACATGTGGGAAGTTTAATCATCACCACTAAAACAGATACCACCAAAATCATTTTAGCTTAGACATGACAAATTGTTATTGTGGTATAAAATTTATTGTTTTATTGTTTATCCTATGTATTACACGAGTTCTAACCTAACTACAAGATATAAAAAAAATGTTTTATCTGTCTCTCGATCTGAGTCGATTTCCATACTAAATTTGTTTTGTATTTGTTTATTACGTATTAAAACTGTTATAAATGAGTATTAATCCTATGTTTTTTTTAGTTTCAAATTTGGATGCATTGATAGATTGCCCCTGAACCTTTTTTAAATGGTATTTTTATTAGCTTTTAAATGTATTATAATTTTGTAGAAACTAATAAAGCCAGACATATGGTTTGAATAAATTTTGAGAATCTCATAAGAAACGAAGTTTAAAAACCCAATTGGCTTTATAAGTTAATACGCAAGTAAAAATGAATTGCAGCGTGGGTCGATGCTCAAGTGGTTAGGAAGTCATTTGTCTTGCATATTGCTAGATTTAAAAGATATTATTAAATTTTCTATTTCAAACAACTAACGTTTAAACATCTCAGATAGACATTCGTAGGATAAAATGAAAAAGAGAGGAGGGCAACTTATATATATGGTGAGAAATGAGGGGCAGCGATCATGCATACAATAGAGGAAGACATGTTTATGAGAGGAAAGACGAACAAAGTCAAATGTTAGTATGGCGGAGGAGAGAAAATGTCTGTTTATGACCAATTAATGCAAGCAACACCAACATGAAGCTGCTTGCCATTTCCCTCTTTTGCTATATATCTAATAATCATAGATAATAAGCTCATCTTTTAAAATTATGTAAGTGAAAGAATATGCGGCTAATGTAGAAAGAGAGAGATGGAGGATGACATGCGTGTCCAACGTAATGAGAAGAAAGGAAGAGTGAAATCCACTTCATTCATCTTGAAATTGTGAAGATGAAAGGAGATCAGTAAAAGAATGCTGATCAAACTAACACAAATACTGATAGGCCATTCGTGAAGCTGACAACTTGAAGATGGTCTAATCATCGAAATTCAAGAGAATCTTGATGGTGAAAAAACATTTACAATCTACTACACCTATTTTTCTTTAGGGTGGTGGGGGCACCACCGTCACCATGGAAAATACACCGCGTGGCGTGTTAATGCAACATGTTATCGTCATGGGTTTCACCAAAAAACCTACCGTTATGATAGTCGTTAGGTGTGGGCGTTGTGTGACATGAAATGATATAAGTGTTCTCATTTAATATAGATGTGAAGTAAAATAATATGATTTAACATAAAATATTATAATAACGAGAGTTCGTAAACATTCACTCCGTCTTTGCACCAAAAGATGTGATTAAAAGAAAGCACAAAAGATATCATGTAATCACAAATTCGTGACTTTGATATTATTACCCTGGTCTTTTTTCACGGGCACCTTCCGTACACTTTGCTATAAACACCATTGTCTTCGTTTTCCCCAATTTTACTTAAAATCATCATCTCTTTTTTAATTATTGATCCAACACTTAAAACAGTTTGATGAAACCCGCCTCCTTCGTTTGTGATAAATTCGCTCGAATAACATCTTCTTTCATGTTATAAAGATTCTGCTTTCCTACAGGTATTTGCTCCTTCTGATCATCTTCTTTCGACTGTTGTGTTCGTAGAATTAGGGCTTTTTCAACGATTTCATGAAATCTGTGCAAAACCACGTGTTTTTTTATGCTTCGACGTCTTTAACCTTTAGATGTATGTGTGACTGAGTGGGATTTGAGTGGCTTCAGCTGATAGCCAAACTTTCAGTCGGCAATGGCGGTTGCGAAAACCCTAATTTTGGGTTTTGATTGACCGTGTTTTCTGTTTACTTGTTATAAATCGATTTTGTGTTTTGTTCATGTAACACTTGCTTTTAATCAGTTCATATTGTGATATTTTGGGGTAAATCTTGACATGTTTTCTTGGATTTGTTTCCAGAAATGGAAATCATTGAAGAACAGAAGCTAATCAATAAAACCCTAGATGGGGTTTCTTCGATTTCTAAAACAAGTGATGATCCTCAAACAATCTCGTTGAAACATAGTGTGGAGGAAACTGTTGGTAATGATTTGGGGTCGGTGGTTGTTACTACGACAGTAATAAAAAAGACCGAGGTTTCTGTTGTTAAGATGATTCAACAAGAAGATGAAGATGAGGGTTTGAAGGTAAAATGTAGTGAGAATGGAACATCTCTGGTTATGGCTGTAGAGGGTCGTTTGGATGGGGAAAATGAGAGTTGTGAACATCCCGTTTTCGAAGGAAAATCAGGCTCTTTAGCTGATGAGAGTGACGGGAATGCAAGGGCAGAGCTGATGGACATCTGTTCGTCGGAAAGTAACAAGAAGAATGATGATAACGGTGCTGAAATCTTTAAGGTAGATATGAACAAGAACAATGAGGAGAATGTTGAGAATCAGGAAGATAGGGACAAGGAATTAGCTGGTGAAGATGAAGAAGAAGATCATAGTTTTGTTGTAGGCGATTTCGTATGGGGCAAAATCAAGAGTCATCCATGGTGGCCAGGCCAGATATATGACCCTAGCGATGCATCGGATTATGCAGCTACTTTGAAACGTAAAGGCCGACTCTTGGTTGCATATTTTGGAGACGGGTCATTCTCTTGGTGTTCACCTTCGCAGTTGAAACCCTTTATCGATAACTTTCAAGAAATGTTGAGTCAGAGTGGCTCCAAGAAGTTTGTGAATGCAGTTCAAAATGTTCTGGAAGAGGTCAGTAGGCGTGTGAAGGCGGAATTGTGTCAAACTGTCAATGCACTTGAAAATGCTGGTGCGGACAACAGAGGGCTCAAGGAAGGAGCGCACGTGCCGAAAGGGAACACGATTAAGGTTTTGATGGATCGAATAGAGCCCGTAAAACTTGTTTCAACCTTGAAAGCTTATGCTACAATGGAGCCTGGTACAAGATCGGTTGATCTTGAACTAGTTCTGCTGAAAAGTTGTTTGGGTGCTTTGTACTCTAAAAAAGGCCGTCACTTGGCGGACTACCACGATCCGAAGTGCATTGATGGTCTTCAAGAGGAGCAGAGAAACGGGGTTGTTGCTGATTCTAATACCATTGGCACTTGGCAAAGTCCTGAGAATGGTGATGATAAATTGTATCAAACGAGGAAGCAGAAGAGCGTGGCGGAGTTGTTGGGAGAAGATGAATCCAAAAACAAGAAAGCAAAAGCGTCTAAAGATGGAGGGACGAAGGACAGGAAAAGGAAGGCGTTGGTGGTGTCGGTAGCACCTGAAAGTGACCATGAAAGTGGAAGTGGTGGTATTGAAGAGGACACAATGTCACCACGCCAAAGGAAGAAAAGTAGGTATCTTTCACCGCCTTATTTAAGTCCAATCGGTGGTGGGAGGCTTTCACTTTTTGGGTCTGGGTCGGGGTCAGGTTCAGGTTCGTTCAAAGAACCAAAAACTGAACCTGAGAATGTTCCCGAAATGGCTGCTAAACAGCTTGAGGATTCGGCAAAGAAGAGCAGCAGGAAGAGAGCTCGTGAAAAGAGAAGTGTGCGTGAAGGGTCTGATCCTCAAAACCATAAGAAGAAAGCGGATACTGATGTGAATGTGACCAAAGTGTTAGACGGGCTGTTAAGTGCAGCCCTTGATCCTTCGTCTTTCGTGAAAAAAGAAAAGAACCTCCCGACAATCACAGAGCTTGTTACATCCTATCGGAGCTCTATCTTTAAAGAAGGATCCCACAACCAGATCGGTGAAAAGAGAGACCGTAAGGACGCATCAGTGCTAGCGTTCATCAAGCAGAAGCTGGAATGGATGAATGAAAAGGTGCAAATGTGTGAAGAAAGTGAAATGAGTGCACATGTGAAGACAAGTTTGGAAGGAGTGATACAAGAGGTTCTTCAAAAGTTGGTTAAAATAAAGGGAAAGTGAGTTCTTGAGAGGGGTTTAGAAATTTGAAGGATTAAATTAGATCTATGCTTATTGTTTGTTTTCCTTGTATGACTCTTACCAACTTTTGCTTATCAAGATCGATCTTGGTTTCCTTGAAATGAATCACAAACATGTTGATCAATAACTTTGTACAAAGGAAGGAAGATGCAAGATAGACATGAGGGAGACAGTACTGGACCAATGACAAATGATAATGCAGAAATAGGAAAAAGGGGGACCAAATGCAATTCCATATATATATATATATATACAGACAGACATACATATATATATATATACATACATACATATAGATACATACATACATATATATACATACATATATATACATACATATATATAACACACCACACACCACACACCACACACCACACACCACACACCACACACCACACACCACACACCACACACCACACACCACACACCACACACCACACACCACACACCTACTAGTAAGAAACCTGCGCGATGCCGCGGTGATGACAATTTACGACACACTATTTGTTTATAGTTAGTTCATCAATCCTCTTGTGATATTTTGTACAATACTTTTGTTAATTTCTTTTTCATAGCATTGGTGTGATTAATCTGAGACTTACAAATCGTAATTAAATAATAACAAACACATGAATAATAAAATATCAATCATAAACGTAATAATTTTGAAAAGAAAAATCCAAGCATTTGAATAAAAAATCTCAATCATAAATATAGTAATTTAAAATAAAAAATCACGTACAACTACATGGTTCGACCACCGTAATTAAATGTGTCAACTATATGCATATTCCAACGGCTATTTTGTAACAAATTTAACTTTACAATTAGTCTCTTATAACCTTTTATACTTACTTGTAATCTCCTACCCTTTAACCTTTTATCAATACATGAAAATGACACTTTGTCAAGCTGTTCTTTGCTTTTACAACAACAATTTAGCTTTAATAAATCAGCAACTGAACCTTTAGTTAAGCTTCTTAGGTTTGCAGCTCGTACAACAAACTACAACAACATAACTTATTAAACCATTAGTGGAATTCTTAATTTAACATATTAAACACCTCTTTATTAACAAACTGCAACAGCCATAACACCTTAAAAATATTTAAATATATATCAAAGTGAAAAGATTAGAAGACGATTATGCAATGTAACCGCACTATACAGCATGGTCAGAAGTATCAATACAGGATATGCATAATATAAATTAAAGCAGATTAAAAATTAATTTATGAAAATAATCCTTGACCAATGATAACATTTTTATTTTGCTATGAAAGTTGTTTGGCTAGTTGATGTAAATTATGATCATATTTTGCCTATAATGTCTTATTTTGAGGAAAAACAACATTAATCAATTCATTTAAAACCTAAGTAGAGTATGAAGTATAGCGTTAGTT